>VZTF01008251.1:3823748-3853748 GCA_013397755.1 Cnemophilus loriae | reverse complement strand
GTTAGGCATTACTGCTAGTTAGAAAGATTTATACTTAAAATTGATTAATTAATTAAATTAATATTTAATTATAATTAAGCGTTATGTGTAGTCATTCTATTCCTTTTCTTCAATATTTTGATGAATTGAAGTGCTACATTCTGAAGATCCTGATTTTTAAAATGCCATAAAATAATTTTGAAAAAGCCTGGAAGAGACTTTGCAGAAATCTCAGTGTGACAATCATGCATAGCCTCAGCACATATTACTGACAAATATTTTGCAGTAAAATTCACACTTTGTTACGTCATTTAGTATCAAAGGCATTCTTCATGTGATAGTGAGAATGGGTTTATGTTCTGCTTTTTCTGATTTTTTTTTCCTAGATTCAATTATAATAACAGATTGCTAGAATTGACTCCCAAAAGAGGTACTTAAGTTATTTTGCACCTTAGATACTGTTCTGGGATACTCTCATCAACAGACTAAAGTTTTAAAAAAGCCCAAAGTCCTGTATAATTTCAGTCTGCGTTATGTGACTAGATTTGGGTGCAGACAAAAACAATGCGCCATTTGCTTTTTTTCTGAAACGGTGAAATTCTGAAATATTTCGTAGCCTTGCTGCATGGCAGAGGTTTATCAGCACTTTTGTCATCTCATTTTGGTGGTAGGATTCAAGCTGCCTTGGAGACTTTAGAATTGCTTTCCTCCTGATATCACAGGGCCCAGGGACTCCCTCACTGGGGCAACTGGGGTGAGGAGCTGGAGGTCCTCAGAGACCTCATCGAGGTGGTGGTGAGAGAGGGCAGCTGATCCCTGCAGGGCTCTCCTGGGAGCTCCCACTCACGAGATGGTCTCTTGCTTGTATGAACAGCATCCAAAGTTAACTGAGGCACTGTGCCTTTCCACAAAGTCTGTGTATTCCTGTGCCTGGTTATGTGGGAATAAACAGCATGGATGTTTCCATCCTTCTGTCTCCACAGGAGGACTTGGTAATTTGACACCAGACCTCTTAACCCAGCCGTCTTTTGTAGGAACTAAATTTCCTTCCCCACAGGGAAGAATTGGAAGAAGACTGTTAGTTTCAATGAATTCAGCATCATTGCCCCACCAGCCTCTTCTCTGCTGTGTTACTGTGAAAGGAGACAATTTGGCTCCAAATGACTAATGGGATTCTTTAAAAAAAAAAAAAAAATTAAAAATTTCAGTCTTATCTCAGGCTGTTGAGACTATATCTGAGGTTAGTGTTAGTAATTCATAATGACCTTCCATGTGGCCTTTATGGGCTGAGATTTCTGTGTATGTTAGTACATACTAAAAATGCATGTAAAAATATTGCTGCAAAATGATAAACTGTATTTATAGGCAACAGAGCAAAATCCTAGCTTCTGTTTAAAAAAAAAAAAAGAAACCTAAAAAGAGGGCATTTTTTCAATTTTAATGAATATTGAGCTTGCCAAAATCTCTCAAATTGGTCCAGAGGTTTGGAATGAAGAATTATCATTTGAAGACGAACAATGTGAGTTCTGCTGCAATTTCAGCAGCAATACCCAGACCTGTTTTCTTTATGTCATGAAAACTTCAGAAACATAAACAGTGCTGAATTGCCACTGGTACTGAATAATTTGGCTTTTATTGTTGCCTACACTCTTCTTGTGTTGAAGAAAATAATTTAATACTTATTAATAAATAGGAGGTAACTAAAGATGACTGTGACCTAGTCTGTTGAAAATTTCTCAGTACCTTTAATTTGTTAGTAAATTAAATATATTTTATTTAAGCAGAATCATATATACAGTATATTAACTTTTTTTTTCCAGGCAATCTTTACTCAGCACAGAAAGGCCAGATGTATGGGAATTGTAAAAAATCAGGATATGCATAAAAACTGTTCAAGTGCATAAAGCAGCCCCATCTGGAAGACATCTAACAGAAATGAAGTTGTACAAAACCATTCCATTGATAATAAAGCTAATTTTTATGGGTCTGACAAGTATGTAATTATGTTCAGTGGTGCTTTTCAGATTTTATCACAGTCAATAAACCGCAGTGGTAATTTCATTCCCATTTGACATATTTACATGGAAACATTTGATTGGAGGAATTAGTAACCCTGAAAGCCTTGATAGATATGTTTTAATGATCTGTGACCTCCGCAGTCCCTCATCTGTTTATTGTTGCAACAGGCGAGAAGTCGTTCCTCTGTGACCTTTGTGGCTTTGCCGGCGGGACACGTCATGCCCTCACCAAGCATCGGCGGCAGCACACAGGTCAGTAAAGCTGTCTTTACTCTTTGCTATATTTTCCCCAGCAAGGGAGTCCCTCTACACTGGGGAGTAACACAAGTCAAATAGCACGTTACAGCACAAATAATACATTGGCTCATTGTTTGCTTTGCTTTTTCTCGTTTTTGTGAAGTCGGTATGCCCAGGGTCTGCATCAAATCTGTTAGCTGCAAGTTTGAATAATTGCTTGGGGGGAAGTGGGGGGTATTTTTGTTGGGTTTGGGTTTTTTCGGGTTTTTTTCCTGAAGGAAGTAGAATTGTAAAGACTGCCTTTCTTCTTTCAGTGAATACTAAGTCTACTAATTTTTTTTTCCAAGGCCCAAATAGATTACCTACTGTGAAGATTTTGCAAGAGACTGCTAGAATGTCCCTGGGTGAAAATTAGAGACTACATATAAATTAATCCATTTTTTTGGACTGAAGCATAGTTGAAAGCTAGTGTTGTTTCAGTTGCCCTTTCGTAATTTTAAGATAGTTTGTAATTAATAGGTGCAACGTTAAGAGTTACCACATGGCTGGCATGTAAAGCAAGATTTCTCTTCCAGAATTAGTAAAGCTTTCCTACCACCTGGTTATAAAATTTTAATATCAGACAAAATTAAATTGGTTCTTAGTTTCAGAAGACCAGAAAAAGTGTAAGTATTAAACATTTATTAATACATTCTACCTTAATTGTGCTTTTTAGTAGTTCCTTGTAAGTGTTTGATTATTTGAATACATTTTGTTCAAACAGACGTAGAAGTGTTGCTGTTTAAGCCACTGTAGTTTTTTTATTTTACTGACTATCATGAGGATAATGTAATATCATCAGGAATTGCTGTGTGAGTTAAGTGACCATTGTCTAATGTACAGTGGAAAGAAATGGCTAACAAATGAGAAGCTATAGTTGTTACATCATGAATTTTCCATAGATTTTGTAAAGGAATCACAGTGGGAGATTTTATTATGTCCCTGTATAAACTAATCTTCGTTCAGGACATATACCATCTAAATGTGTAATTTCCTGGAGAGCAGCTACTCTCCTTCTCGAGAGCCTGAAGCCATTCTTCCCACCCTGTCTTCAGTTTATTTAAAGCAACCATATTTGGAGGAGATTCTGATGCTTTCAGAAAGATGGGGTTTTCAGTGCTGGTCAGGCAGTATCTTGAAACAGATAAGCTCTAAAAAAACCGTATATTCAGGGCCAAAATTTGCTTGCAAGTCTAGTTAGTAATCCTACTTTCAGAATTTTTTTTTTTTCCTAATAGCAAGGAACATAAATTCATGGGAGACAACTGCCACAGTCAGTTCCCATTCACTGCAGGAAGTCTGTATTTTTTAAGTGACCAATAAAAGTAATTTAGTAAATATAATAAGTTATCTTACTATTACACTCTGAATGATAACGTGAGCAATTGCAACTACTGGGATAGAAGCTGTATGCTTCAGTTATAATTAACGGTTTCCTTTTTTCTGGAGCTTTGAAGAATTTTCACATGTTGGCACAAATTTAACAAATGTGGGCTAAGAAATTGATTAATTAATTAATTCTTTAGCAAAAATAAATAATTGTTATCCAGATGATAGGAACTACCTTTTGTTTTTCATTGCACTGCCATGTGACACATTGAGATCATGCAAATGTCTAGGACTCATAGTCAGTGCAGCCACACAAATGGTAAACAGTGATTTCAGGATGGGGAAGTAGAAGAAATGCAAATTCTTGTATTTATCCTTCTTGTCTGTACCTATTATGTGAGTGCGGATCTGGTTTCTCAGAAATGTAAGCCCTTATCATCAAATATATATATAATGTATCATTAGGCCACCAGCCAAGAGAAAAAACATTTCATTTCCTGATTTATGTGCAAAATTAGGCTGAAAATATGGTGTACTCCTGGTGAAAAGCTGTCCAGGTTTTTGAAGGCATTTTGCCCTTCTTTTGCCAGTGTGGTAGAGGCTTCTTGTGCTATGATCACAGGGATTTACAGGTTATAGATCATGAAGCTTGCATCTAGCAAGCATAACTTTATATTTTATGTCAGGACTGGAGGCTCGTTATTACTTTGCTATTAACTTTATACTATATAGGACAGTATCTCAGAGGCAGAGGGATCTATCTTTTTGGCATTTATCTGCCTCTGTGGCACAAACAATCAGAGATGATTCTTTAGCAGAAAAATTATCTGTACCTTCTATTTGTTTCAAGGAGAATGACACAATCCACCTTTCCTAGCATTGTTGCACTTATGTGGGTTCCACTGTATTTTCATCCAGTGCTCAACTTTATCTCAGTCATTAGCTGCATGCACTCCTCCTTGTACCTTTCTTTGTACCATTTTTTTTTCCGCTGGCACAATTTTCCCAAAGCAGAATGCCAAAGCAAATTACAATCAGGTTTGAAAGGGATAGGTATCAAAAATAGTCTAAATGGCTTAAATAATTCCCTACTGTAATACAAGCTGTCTAGGGGGCTGACACAGAACATCTTCCAATCCAAGATTTACTTCTATCACCTGTCAGAGGCCCACGATTCAAGGGCAAATGAACAAATCCTCACATGTAGTTAAGGAGTCTTAACCAACTTAACAAGTCTCCTCTCGTCCCAGCCTCAAGGCCTGAGATGTCCCGACACCCCAGAGAAGTGTTCAGCTGCTGGTAGAGATTTGACATGAGAGAAGACTGGCTGTAGGACCAGCCACTTAGACTTCTGATACTCTTTATTCTGGTATTTCTTACTCTGTTCTTCTCTTTTTAGAGGAGATTATTTCTATGTACCTGGAGAAATGCCTTTATCTTGTAAAAGGTGCATTTTCTTTGGAAATATTACAGGGGCCATGCACTATAACTTGGTGTGAAAAAAGTTGGCAGAATCTGGCCCTTGGTTACTTATGGAGCAGACTGTAGGGACTAGTTTGGTTAATAGAATGTTATCCCTTGAAAAGATGTTTTTGTTTTTAAATGAAAAGAAGTACAGCAATATTAAACTGAAAGAAAAAGCCATTAATTTTAAGACTTGAAAAATGTTTGTATTTAATATATTTGCAAACATAATGCATCTGCATAAAAATTTCCTTGATACAGGCTTTCTCAACTGTAGAGTAGGAACAAATAATCTGACCTGTCAAGAGATTCCTGGTGTTTTACCAGTTGATGTTTCTATTCTGTTTTAAATACATCATGTCCTTAATGACTGAGCTGGTCCTGTGAGAAACACACACTTTGGACAGAGAATAAGTGAAGTCATTGGCTGATTTTGTCCTGGGAAGATGTTCCAACATTATTCTACGATCTGAGTGCCCCTTCTTCCGGTCCTATTCTGCAAGAATCTGTCTATGGAATTCTGAAAATCTTTCACTGATCATGTAAATATCCATGGCCTAAACTTCTATTTTGTGAATTGAAGCAATGGCAACTTCAAGAGTGGTCCAGAGTTTGACCAGACTTTTATCACACTGAAAGGAATACTTACATCTCTGTCTGCCAAATGCTTTACAATAGCCACTTGTGGCTGCCTAGGCTGTGATAAACTGTCTTAAGAAACTTGGACCGCTTGCACTATCAGCTGGTGCTATGTGGTAAATAAGGGATAGTTTGTGGTGCTGCAGGAACGTAGATGCCGTAGTTCTGGTGTCTCAGCAAGGCTGGGAGGAAAACATTTTGTCTTTTAAGTCATCCTGAAGCAAGTTTTTTTGATCTGTATTTTGTTCCAGTAAGAAAATCTTCCTGAAGATAGGAAGATAAATAATGTTGCAAGTGTTAGTTTTTACTGGATTTACAGTAAGTTGAATTCCACAAAGAATTAAACTATTACCTGAATTTTGTAACCAAAAAAGAGTGTATAACCTCTAAATTGGCCACCAAAAATGCATTTGTACACACACACAGAGGAAGCATTTAATACCAGATAATTTAAATATTTTGCCTTAATCATGATCAACTAGGAAGTGGCATAAGAGAGAAAAAACAAGCAAAGATAATTATTTCTGGCTTGAAATGAAAACATGGAAACAATTCATAATTTTAAACTGTCTTTTCTTTATGTTCTTGCTCTTACTGTTCTGCTCTCCTGCTTTGTTTACCTGTTTTTCTACATGTTTCCCTGTAAACTTCCATTTTGTGCTGTAGTAGCTGTCTCAGTCCAACAGTGCTGATCAGTCACAGCCTGTTTCTCTTGCATGAAATCTTTTTTAATGTTGGTTAGTACTCCTGCAAATTGCAAAAACCCTATCCACATCTTCTACACATCAACAGTCTACATTTGCTTCCCATGTGTTGGTTGTGGTGGGATCTTCCCAGGCATGATAGAAGTACATCACAGTAGTAAAGTGTTAGTGGGTAAGTACACTTACTGTGCTCTTCTGTGGCAGTCACCTTGAACCTGTGGAACTGCTTAAGGAGATTGTGTCTTTGTTCAAATATTTTCATGCATTTTTGAAGATAGTAGCTTGTATCATACAGAGCACTGTTTGTATGATTGCTTCTGCTCACTCATTTCAATCTTGCACTTCTCAAGACATTTATAGGTCAATGTAATAAAGAAAGAAAATTTAATAATATATGTGTTTTTATCCAGATGAGTGACTCACTTTGTGTTTCTATTTCTCATGTGAACTGCTCTTTGACTTTAATGTGTAGTTACATTACTCGGCATTGAATTTAATGTATAATGTAGCCTCTTCCCTTCAACTTCCCCACTACAGCTTAAAAAAATTATAATGTTGAATACCACAGGAAATGTAGCACAGTAAGAAGACTTATTGGTCTTTTCAGCAAAAGAGATTAAATTTGAAGAGCATCTTTGTTGTTTTCCCTTCTCTATTTACACCAACATTTGCAGCAGACGGGCAAATTAATTATAGCAAACCTTTGACCAGCAAAGACACCTAAAACCTGGGTTTTTAAAACTTTCTACCTACCTAAGAGAAATTGTGCAGTAGCAAGAGAAAAAGAAAAAACTTCAGTTACTGGTTAGCAACAGCTTTAATAACTGCTTTTATATACTAGTGCTCCCTATGAACTGGCCCTTTTGTCATTTGCTTTCCCAAATTTTGATTGTTGGAGCTCAAATTTTCCATGTCAGGTGACTTAAACAACAAATGCACTTCAGAAGTTGGTTGCAGTATTGTCAAAAATGCAAAGCCATTTCTTTTGTAATCCTGTGGTCAGGAAGTGTAGCTTTTTGCAACTGCTTGTGTTAATAACAAAGTAAACCTCCATAAAGTAGGTCCTTGATCTTGGAATGCGTGTCCTTCTTTTTTTTCCCCCCATGGAGCTTGTTGACCATGGAATCATTTTGGGGCACCTATCTTTTTTTTTCATGGGGCTTGTTATTGATAAAGGTAGAGATGGTGAAACACAGACAAGTCTTCTGTAATGGCAATGGGGGAGGTGATTTAATTTTTTTTTACCTTTATTGGTCTTTAAATATGTAGACTTTGTCCTTATGGTTTTGGATACACTATTTTAAAGTTATTGCATACTGTTGTTTTAAAAAATACTGTTAATACTGTTATTTTTATTTGTGTCATTTTAATGTTGTATGAGTTAGAACCTTGACTGGGGGTGAACAAGAGTCCTCTTGGAATTTTTAATGGCAGCCTGTATTAAAAAAATTATGTTTATTGCCTGAAATGTCTGGGGGCAAGAAGGGTGAAGGAAAATTGGGACACAGAGACTGATTAGAAGCATCCTGGCCCATAGATAGGGAAGGCAAAAAATGCTTAAATCAGTAGGTCTGTGGAAAACTTTAATAAATAAACAAATAAAGAAAAGTTCTCCTGCCGCTAATATACTCTTCAATATCACCCAACCCAAAGAAATACCTAGTTGTCTTTTAGGTTTTCTTCAACTGTACTAATTAACCTCGTTAATTTTCCATAAAAATACTGTTTCCTATGTACAGCTGCTAAGAATTACAGGCTGTCCTAGGCTGTCTTTTTTCCTCCCAGTTTAGCTGGCTTTTGTTGTGTGGTGCTGCTGTGATGTATCTTCTGTCAGGTGAGATTTACACATAGTCTACTTGACAGGAGCAGTTACCTACAAGGATTTCCTAAGGAGAAACTTCCTGGAGCAGTGGGCAAGGGTTATCATTTTTCCTATGGTTGCGACGGAATTTGCAAGCCCTCCTGGCTTCAACGGGCCCTCGCTCAGCTGTCAGCCCCACTGGCCCTGCCCTGGCATAGTAGCAAACCTTTACTTGATCCATTCTCCCCTGAATGGCAAACTAAAAATCTCCTTTCAGTTCAGATCTACCTTTTTTTACAAGGGGGCAAGTTGGCAAGGTTCTAGTGTGTTTTAAATGAAAGCAGTTAAAACAAGTATGTATGTTATCTAAAATACCTGTGGCTTAACTACTTAGGCTTGAAAACGTTGCTATCTTCTTTAATGCTAGATGATAAAATAAATCAGAACAGGAAATCTTCAGTTCAAGAACAGGTTACGTTGCTAGGGAGTCTGCGGCCTCCCAGAGAGTTTAATTGAAGCAGCAGCCACTACCATGCAAGCTGCTTGGAGAATCAGCTTCTCCAGAGCTGAGTGTCAGGGTCTGACAAGAAAACCCCATTTGGGGCAGGAAAGACATACTTTCTAGCAGTCTCAATTTGTCCAGCATAGAGGCTTCGGCTTTGTGTCCTGCCCCTTCACCTTTCCTTGTCCCACAAAACAATAAATGAAAAACATTGGCTGGTATTCCCTCCAGCAGCTGCTAAAAGCAATTATTCCAACTCTTTATGGAGCTTTCAGAAGCTGCTCCGTTGTCTTTCCATCCAGCATTAGGGGTTTTTCAGGCCTTGAGGACCTTGTGTATCTTTTTCCCTTCGGAGGAAAAACCCCAGCAATCTCCAAGAATGAAAAATGCATATTTCTCTCTGTTCTCAGAATTCTGGCAAAGTCTGTTTCAAAATCTTCAGTGTTTCATGCTATAAACAGGCTTGAAAAATTTGTCTTGCAGGCATGGCCATTTGGGAGTGGCCTTTTGCTACTGATTGCAAAAGGCCACTCTTACTGATAGACTTATGCTTGTGGTGTGTCTTCTGTCAGTCTGAAAAACTTCAAATTGTACCTGCTAATAGGCTTAGGGTTCAGTTTTGAAACTGCCCATCCTAGACCTTTGAACAGTCATTCCCTAGAGTTTTATTTAGACTTCTTAAGTCAGGGATGTTGATTCCTTATCTAGTTTTCAGATAAATGCTTCTGAAGGCTTGCACACTGCAGTGATGATCACCTAAGTTAGGAGCTGGCTTTTGTCTTCTCCATACAAAAGGAAACCTTTTTCCTCCCTAAATGGTAACTATATCTGCCTGTAAGCCCCACAGAACATCTCTGTGGCAACCAGTTGGAAAAATGGGATGCAGGTGTCTTAGCTAGTCATCACAGTGTGTGTTTCTGTCATGAGGTTTTGTCTTATTGTCTTCTAAGGGGTAGACCCCTCCAGTGGAAGGAAAAGTATTCTTTTCACATAGCAAGTTATACACTAAAGATTTTTATCTTTCTTCAATTAGTAGTCCTCTAGAAATTTTTGGTGCAGCTGCATGTTCAGCAGAGATTGAATTTTAGTCTTCTGAAAATATTTTCCTAGTCTAGGTTTGGTGGTTGGTTTTTGTTTGTTCGTTTTATTTTCATTAACCTTTCAAGTCCTTCTCCTGAAAATTGGCCTACTGTTCAGAAAATATTCACAAAGGCAGAGGACTAGCAGGCAAGATGGGGGGAACGGAGCACACAGTTCTGGTTCATATTCTCAGTCCCAGTTTATTTGTGTTATTTAAAGGATAACATTAAAAATTTAAGGTTGGAGATGGAAACAAAGACACTTTTCATCTGGAGATGTTCCTTTCTGAGCAGGTGCTGAATACAGGCATCGGTGTGATTTTTCACCTTCCACTTCCCCCAGTGTTGCTTTTGGGGCTGGTTTTGGCCCAGCTTGAAGAGAAGGTGTAGTGTGACAGGAATGCCTGTCACCTGGTTATGGTATTTTCATGGAATAAGACCCAGTAACATAGTTACTCTGTTTCTGTGCAGTTCTTTCTCCTCCTTTTTGCTGCTGTGTAATTCCACGTGGGAAGTCAGTTGGATACTGATGTAGTTCTGTCATCTTTTGCAATTAATACATTGTATTTGGAAATTTATGTTGTATTTGTGTTTACTGTACATACACGGGCTAAAAGCTGTCTCAAGGGATATGTCAGAAATTTGGGCTTGTCTTCCTTTTCTGTAGATGAAAACTGATAATCTTCTCTTGTCACCTTCTAGGAGAGAAACCATTCAAATGTGATGAGTGTAACTTTGCTTCCACAACACAATCGCATCTGACACGACATAAGCGTGTCCATACTGGAGAAAAGCCTTACAGATGTCCCTGGTGTGACTACAGGTAATGAGTCATTAAGTAAAGCATGATGAGAGAGGGGTTAAGGTGATCAGATGAGGTTCATTTGAAGTCACCAATAAAAATATATTGCCATTAAAACACCATCAGGGCAGCGGTAATTACATATTAAATTAGGAGCTAAATTTAAAAACTTAGTCTTCAATATTTAGGTATTACTTTATAAAGAAAAACAAATGATGGGAAACCTTTTAGTGGTAACACTACAGTGCTAATGTTGAGTGTTCGTTTCACAGCTGCTCCAGTGTCTGTTGGAATTCTCTGTGGTGAGGCTGCTTATCTGCATCGCCTTTTCAAATCAGTTGCGGTTTTGAAATATTCCTCGGTTGAGTTGCAACCATTTCACCAAGAAAGGAAAAGTTCTCTAAAAGGCTTAGCAGCCTAAATACTCACCAGACACTTATTGGAACGGGAAGCAACTCAAGCTAGTTACAGTTCTTCAGAGTCTTGTTGTTCTGCTCCAGTTTTCCTCCTCCCTCCTAGCCAGGGTGCCTGGATGGGAGTTGACCATAGGGTTGGTTGTATGGCAAAGCCTCCCTTGGTACACCACTAAAACCCATCCCCATGTTAGGGCAGTAGATTAAATTCTCAAAGAATCACAATTGAACAGTGAAGATTACTTCTCGTGCTTATTGCCTGTGTCTTTGGTTCATTACAGACTACTTATTAAATGATCTCATTGCTTCTTAAGTGAGTCTTTACTCTTAAATACACTTCTTCTGCATTCTTGAGTATTTTAATACCTTGCAGTGAGGTGGCTAGTCTATGTGTACTATAAAGTAATTCATAGAAGTATTTTATGGGCAATTTGAAGAGTTGATGTTCAAAAAGTTTTAAAAAATCAGCATTATGTTTGATAAATTGCATATGATTAGATGTATGTGTTGTGATGCATGCACACAAGAGAGGAAAGTTAAACACTTGATTATACCACTATAGCATTTTTTTATTTTCTTTTCATGCTGAACATACAACTGTAATATTCCTTTAGTATAAGTTTTAATGTAGTTTCCTAAAGCAATACTATATAACGAAGCCTACCTGCTCTCATAATACCTGTTTTCATGCTATTTATGAGCTACTTTACAGAAAACTCTTATACAGAAAGCTTCTGCAGTGGTCACACGTTTTCTGTACAAAACTTTTTGTTGCCTTGTTTTGTTTGTGTGGGGCAAATGTTCTGTGAACTCTTCTGTACTGAGCACACATTAAATCAATCTCTAGAATTGCAGAGAACTGAATTTGATAACCTTGGGAGGAGGGGGTTATGTTTCTATGCTGCTACCTTAAGAGTGCCCCTGCTTTCTTTATATTTTTCTTTATAAGTAGAAGCGGTTTTGTGAGCTTCAGTAAGTCATCCAAGAATTAGAGGTGGTTTTCATTTGTCAAAGCGGTTGTGTTAAAAGGTCTGTGTTGAGTGAAGTGAGAGCATATAAGCATTAGTGTGACATGATGTGCTGCACTGAAGGTAAAAGAAATGCTGTCTTTAATGCCATGTGTTTGAGGACACTTAATCTTGCGGTCATCCACTTTTACTGAATCATCCCAATTGGCAGGAATAGTCTTATTACAGAGCTAGGCAATGAGAGTTGGGTTACAGTGGGTTTGAGCTCCTTGGCTTGAAGACCCGAGAGAGTGGGAGCATTGTAGATGTGAATCAGTTTGGGGTTTGTTAGACACGTGCAATGAGTGGATGCACTTCTCTCACTCAGGATGACAAAATGCATAACCTAGTGCTCTGTTGAGTGAAAGACAGGAGATCATTTTACTTTGGATAAAGAGTTTCCTGTATGGGATATAAATTCCAAGAAATAACAAGTTTTTTAGGAGTATTTTATTATACTGGAGGTTATTAGAGAAGATGCAAGCATAACTTATTTTATCAGGATTAACAAGAAATATTTGGGCATGCCCTGCTTTTATATTATTGAAAAATAAATGTTTCATGACAATAGAATGTTGGTTTCCATCCTTCACAGGCCAATTTTGACCTAACCTTTGGAGGCTGATCTCTACAGATACCAGCTGATGAAGCTTTGATTCTGTAGGAAATTTGTTCCAAGCTCAGCTGAAAAACATCTGGCAGGGATGCAGGAACCTAGAGCTGTGCTGCTGCTTGCTGCTGCTGCAAGCTCATAGAGGCAGTGAGGCACTCTGTGTAGCTGCAGAGGAGCCCGTAGAGGGGCTGCTGTTCTTATTAGCTCAGCAGTCCTGCTTGTGCCTGCCAGTTTCCACAGTCCTTGGATATTAGTCAGCCTTGTTGACAAGTATATGTTTTGCTCTCTATCCACCTCTCTCTTCATTTTAAAATACAATTTTAAGGGAATCACATGTTGCCTCTTTGTCAAGTCACCCAGTACTATCTCTTTTAAAGGGAAGTTATTAGCAACTATGTAAATAATATTGTTTGCACCAGTTCAGCAGATGGTATGTAGTCTTGCAAGTGTCACCTACAGAAAACATTAAAATGAAGATTTTAAAATCTGCTGATCTAGTGATAAAATTCACCCCCATGCCTAGTGGTTGAGGTCTCATTGTGATGCTGTGAACTCGGCCCTTGAACTGTAAGTTCATCCAGACTATTTCATGTGTTGCTGTTTAGTGTTGCTTGGCAACTGCAGACTCTTTAATGAGCCTTGTAGTTTCAGCGAGGTGAATATTCCTCTTTTTGTGTTGGGATATGGAGGAGAGTATTGTTAGTGCTAATATAAAGTCTCCTTTCTTTGGTAGGTGAACTGATCTCTTTTCTATACAGTAGTTTGAGACACTTGAATTAAAACAGTGGCTAAGTACAAGATATTTAAACTATTCCCATTCAGCTCATTGGTGCTCAGAGTATTCTTGGAGATTCTTGATTTCAAGCTTTTCAATTCCTCAGCCTGAAATTGTGAATAATCATCCTGCAAAAATTCTTGCCAATCTAGTGAGTAAAAGGCTAGCTAACCCTGCCTAGAAGTACAGAATAAGGGCTATTAGAAGAAACTAATCTGAATTTAGGAACTGTTATAAACTTTATAAACTGAAGTGAAATAGGCTGTAAGATACTATAGGGAAAAGAGTGATTTTGGCTGCATGGAACAGAAAAGGCAATTTATTCCCTATATAGCACACAGCATGAGACATTCTTTTCTTAACTAGAAAAAGACATGAATGGATGTGGTTTTCTGAAGGGAATAATAAACTAGCCTAGCGTTTTTAGCTCACAAATTATAAATTCTCTATAGTATGCATATGCTTATAGTTGTACTTCAGTATTTTTGGAAGAATGTTCCCTTCCATCTCTAATTTTTGTACTGCGACCATTTGATATTTACTTTTGTCTAAATCTTTTGTATTTTCATGACAAATAAATTAACATCTACCATTTGATACAGTAATATGTGACTTCCAGTAACAATTATAATTTGATTATGTTTTCAGTCTAGTTTTTAAAATCCTTTAGAAGGAATCAAAATATAGTATTCATAAACACAAAAATTTACTTGCATGTTTTGGTTATATATTTTTCACATTTGTGTTTTCAATTTAGTTTTTCCCTATTTAGATAAAAATATGCACGATTTTCCTTTGCATTTACTTTTTCAAATCACACAGCATGTCTCTCCGTTCTTAAGTCAATGTGCTTGGTCATACAAAAATATTCATTCACCCTTAATTAATGTTCCACTTAATTTTATAATACAGAATTGGTCTCACAGGGCCCTGCACCACCATTACTTATGCAATGCTTATTTTATATTTCTTAGTCATTTAAAAAAGATGTGTTATGTGGCTGAACTTTTCAGATGGCACCATCCTGGAGTTACACTGACAACAATACTGTTTGCATTTGGTAATGGGCACAGTAAGCACTGAAGAGCTGTATAATATCCTGAAAATGAACAGCACCTGTGACACAGGTTTCTAAATCTGTTGGTCGTATAGTCTGTGGACAGACTTTCTAAAACTGCAGCATAGTTAGGTACCTGAATTTAACCTGATTGCAGAAGTGAAAAATTCCCGTAAGTCTGATGATGTCAATGAAAGATACAGATATACAGCATTTTCCGAGCTAAACTGGTTTTGTGCATGTGTCTAAGGAAGGGAAATTTCATTTAGTCACGTGTAAGGTTTTAAATTTAACTCCAATTTGTTCTGACTTTCTATATAACTATCACAACTTCTCAGGCAATTTATGTTCATGGCATGTGTGAGGGGGATGTTTCAGTGAAATGCATCTGAGTTACATGGAGGGGGGCATGCAAAAGGCAGACCCCTGCTTTTTGCACATGGTCAAATTTGTTGGATTACAGTGCTCGGGAGACGCACTGACATAGTTTCGTGATGCAGAAGGAGTATTGCTACAACTTTGACCACAAGAGTGTGGGACAGGTATTATGTTCATGTGCTTCAGGCCATCCCTCTGCTGTGATTAAAAAAAATTATTTTCATTTCTCTGGGATTCCACTGTATGGTTCATTTTGCACAGAGTACCGGTGGTGGTGAGGGAATGGAGGGCAATATCAAGAGATGTTTCTCAGCTATAGATAAGAAGGTGTAGCAGTTGTATAAAACAAACAGCCAGGCCAGCAAAACTGCATGCATTCTTTTCTATAAAGTATATGACTTGTGAGGGATGTCTTACAAGGCTGCGAATAAATAGCATACATTTTTAATATAATTGTGTAAGCTAAAATAAATATTTTACATTTATTATGCATAATAAAATAATTAGACAACATTCTGTAAGGGATTATGGCATCTGAAATTCCAACTGCAGATGGATTCATTGCATATTTTCAGCAGCAGCGGCAGCATGACTTAGGGGGAGTTACTCCACAGGGGCTACTTTTCTTTTTTTGGACAGCATCCCTAGGGAGTTCGTATTTCCCTCTGACTTATAATATCTGTTCATAGCTTGTAAAGACCACTTTATAATACACTCCAGGATTTGCACCTAAGTCATAAGAATGTGCAAAGTGAGTGTTTTCTCTCTGTTTATTTTGGTGGATTCAATAACTTTCAGGTATGATTGAATCAGCTGTGCACTATTCCCGTGTTACATCAAGGATAACTAGGGACTACTTTACAGATGAGGTAACAATATGTACTAATTCATAGCAAAACTGAAAGGCTGTTAAGGCAAATTCTGCATAAAATGATGAAAACAGTTTATTTATCATTAAAACATTAATATCAATATGCTCTTTGTAACCAGTGAAATTTAATATGCATGTATAGGACATAACCAGGTTATACAACTGTATAGGCTGATGAGGATTCCAGGTGGCAACCAGCACTGCACTATGGGAAATATATCACAAAAGCATAATTGAAAAAAAAAGGGTGCATATACTTTGTACGAATACAAAGTTGTTAAGGAAAATAATGCATGTATGTAATAGAGCGAACAGGGCCTTCAGGAAGTAGTTCAGCTTCTGTTGTGTTCAGCAGAAGGAGTTGAGGATATCCAGTGCCTTGTGCTAGCAGACTTATAAACAAATGAAGATAGAAGTTTAGACAGACATTTTGTCAGTGCATGGGCACAGTTCCCAGATGAAAACTCAGAATATTATTGCTCCTTTAGTTTTTAATAAACATTCAGATAAAATATTTGGAAATATTTCTATTAATCTGGAATAAAATATGCTGTAGCATTTAAGTCTTTAAAAGAAAAATAATCTGAAATAAAATTCAGATATCGTTGTGAAAACTTTAATTATTCTAGTGACTACATGGCATTCAAAACAATGGTTAGCATTATTCCTTTTTGTAATGTTTCTGTGGCTTAATAAAACCTCTTGTATTCACCTAGGTTATAGCGGATAGTATATACGGTAAACTCAGAATAAAAATACGCAGTGTTGTAGTAGTAGTGCACAATACAGATCAGCTATCAGGTCGAGCAGCTTAACCAGATATAATTTGTAACACTGCGAACCAGAGGGCACACAGGTAATGATGTGACCCTCGCTCGGACGTGTCTGCGGTGTCTGCACTGACTGAGAAATCATGTCTCTGAAATTTTGGACAATTGTTGGTGGCAGTGTGTAAAAGAACATAGGCTCCCTCTCTCAAAGCTGTCCCTGTCTGATGTCACTGCATGGAGTGCTTAAGAGAACATGTGTGTGCCAGGAAACACGATTGTTTCTTAAGAAAAGATCCGTGTATGTGCACACACGTGTGCATTGGCGTGTGTGGACTTGGTGGCTTTGGTCTGCAGTGACGTTTCCATGTTAAGAGGCCTTGTCACAGCGTGCAATACTGTAATCATTTTGTGAGGTCCTCCACATTCTGTATTTGTAATTAATAGCATAGTAAATACACTCTACTTGGTAGAAGGGTAGTATGGGCTTTTACTAATTTTAATGACTAATACTTGATAAGGAAATTCATCAATAATTCCATGAGCATTGGTACCTCTTTTGTTGGTTTTTCCCCCTTCTTTTTATTTATTTCTTTATTTTATTTATTTTATTTAGTTATTTATTCTTAGGGGTTGGTGTTTTCCCTGTGTTGTCACTCTAAGAAAGAGGAATTAAAAACTGCCTTTTTAATTCAATGGATCTGTGATTCTCATGCTAACACTGAACTTGGGACTTTAAGGATCTGCCCAAGTGGTGATGCAATTGCAAACACTGATAATACTATTCTAGACTAATTTTGAATTGAGTCCTTTGAAGAACAAATTTTAAGGGATCTATTTAAGCCTAAATGCTGTGCTAAATTACTCAAAGGTGACAGCTGAGTTTAATGTTACTGAGACTTGAAGCCATTTTGATATCAATGTGAAAATTAATATCTGGTTTCAACATCTCTCTGTTACAGCCTGTCGTAATCCTAGGCCAGCACTTTGTAATTTGTTCACACTTTGATTTAAGTTCTGAAAAAACGTTATCAGGCTCCTGATTTCTTTCAGTAGTCACTATCTTTCCCTTACTGTTCAATTTGGGCTTTGTCCCTAAATGTTTCTTAGGCAGCCCCTTCCCTGCTGAACTGATGCTCTTTTTTTCTGAATCAGTGTCCAAGACACTTAACCCAAAATCTTGAAGTATTTGGTGTCTAGGAAATATGAATAAGACCACTTCATGCAGTGGACAGATTAATGTAACTAATGTATTCTTTTATCACATTTTATCTTCTTTCTGTCCTCACACTTATTTTTTGCTATCATATGTAATCATCACTGTCTTATCTATTCCTCTTTCTTAAAAAGCATAAAAATGTCATCATAAATACATATATATTTATATCTAATATATACTTAATTCATGTTTATCAATCTGAAACACCAGCATATATTTCAAACTAAAATAATCCTACATATGTTGTATTTTGATAGTAAACAAAATTTTAGTACTAACCTCAAGATGAACAGCAATCCCATGGTCTTAATATAGCTTGCAGTAGCAAAAAGACTTGTAATTTCCTGTTCTTACAGTGTTTCTGATAAAAAAGTACAGTGAAGATCTTTTATGTCTACAAATAAACTTCCATTTGTTAGAATAATTTGATCTGAAAATAATCATTGGCATCATAGCTTAATTAATGTGACCCTTTTATGTAAAACATATTTTAAAAAAGACTAAAACAACCATATATGTTCTCTTTGCTCTTGCCTGTTAGCAGAGAATAAAAGAATTAATTTGTTTGTTTCTTTTGCCATTCCTTAATCCCCAATCCAGTCATTATAAAACAGCCAAAGCTATTTCTGGGGTGATGAAATCTAGAAGGAATTATTATTATTGTTATTGCTAGCTACCATCTAACTATGTGGCAGGTGGCTAGCAATCTGCAAATATTTTGGTAGTGTTACAAGGCCTCCAAGACGAAATTGATAGACACGAGCCTGTTGTGTTGTGTGGGGTTTATTCTCCAGGCTATATGGCTACTACCCTGTAAAACAAGTTTCTGTGATAATGCTGTCTTTGTGACAACTTTCCCTCTTCCTCCTTCACATGTGACATACAAAACAGATTAAAGTCTGGGGAAGTGACAGAAAGCAAATTCTATTCTGAAGTGGTTCCAGAAAGAGGTATAGTCTAGTACAAGGGGAAGAAAGGGAACGTTTTTTTCTGTTTAAAGTCTGATGAAAATGAGATAAAGAAAAGAATTGCTGAATAGCAAATGAAAGAAGAAAAGAGCTTTTGTGTTTTAGAAAAGCTTGCTACTTAGATTCTTTTAATGCATTAGAAATGGTGAGCAATTTTCCAGATAAATATGGCATTGTTAGAAATTCCTGATTTATTAAAGCTAAATAAAATTCCTGTCACATTCCAGCAGAGTTGCCCTTGTCTCTGTACCAGCTTCTGTCTAAATTCTCCTGGAGTGGTATGTTGGGGCACTTTGGGAACTCGGGTACTAAAGCCTCTGTCACCACCACAGGGTTCCCCACCTCCGGAGTGGAAGCGTGGGCTCGACGCGCCAGGCCGGCACCTCTGCAGTGTGGCTGGAGGGTGTTTTCCAGGCACCACAATGTGATATGGTGGGGCCGAGGCTCTGCAGCAGCGTCAGCACCTGGGGTTTGGAAGTCTGGTGCTCCTGGCCACCCTCTTCCCAGTGTTGTGGGGAACCCCTATGGACTGAAAGCTCATGTCTGAGAACCTCAGCGCTCTGCTTTGGAGAGAGAGGCATCAGAGATTTGGGAGCTCAGAGCTCCGAAGATGTTGCTTCACAACCTGTGGGTTCAAAGTTGCTGCTTAGTGTTGGCCAATAACAGGGAGAGCTTGTCTCGAGATTTGCGTTGTTGCCTTTTCTCCTTCCTGAGCTGCTGAGAGAAGGTGGTGCATTGTCCATAGGAAAATGTGGCATAAGGAAGACGGGCCATTTGGTATACAACAGCTCACCTTCCCTAAAACCATTTTGCAGTCTCTGTTGTACTGATGCCTTAGGTTTTTAGCTTTTTTATTTTTCAGATTCTGTACTGCATTAGTGTGTGTAACTCTGAACTCTATATAGAATGTTAGTTAGCTTTTCACATTTTAGTCAGACTAAACAATACTTCCTGGGCCTACAAACCAAGGTCACACTACCATGACTCAGGCCCGAGAAGTATAAACAAAAATTGTTTCGGGGGGAACAGACCAGAGGATTGTAACTTTATAACCTGAAGCTATGGTTGGACAATTAGCTTCTGATATGCTAATAGACCAAACCTGTATCTGTCTGAAAAACTCGTGACTGTCATCCATCTTGCGTCCATCTTGGGTGTAGTCTCTGCTGAGGCTCCTGTGCAGCCCAAGGTGTATCCTTTAAAGGCCTTTAATAAAGACCTACTTTATTCTCTCACTCTGTCTAGTCTCTGTTCCAGGTAGCCTCTTCAGGCATCAGTATGATACTGTACTTTATTCTCATAAGTCATGGATCAGGGATCCCTATTTCCTTTTAGGCTTTACTTACAAAGAGACAATCTGGAGAGGAGCCTGTTGTGCTGTTGTAACTTATTAAGTTGCTTATTGCAGCTATTTTGTCCCTGGTTGGGATGATCTCTGTGGTTTTGCTAGGGCCGTTTAGGTCTGAATAACAGCTGTAGATATGGCTGAGACTTCTTAGGGAATAGCTAGCATATAAAGCACTCAGTTATGTTATTACAAGTGATGGAGTGCTGCTCTGGTGATATCTTTTTTTTTTTTTAATGTATTTTAAAATGTGTTCTTCTAATAATGGAAAAGGAATTAAGGGAAGAAAATATATGTGAACAAAAGGTTGTTCTGCATTCTTGGATGCTTTGGGTTGAAGCTATGTCTCATTTTATGTCTTCAGCGAAAAGGTGAGGTCTGTACAGCACTCCTCATCATCTCCTCAGCATGTTAGATATGCTGAGGCTTAGTGTGCCGTGAGGAACAAGCTAATGCAACACTGTTCTCCTTTCTCCCACCCCCATGGGCCAGGGGATTGGAGCGGAGACATTCCTTGATGTTTTCCCACCCGCTTCTATAAGTGCACAGGTTTTTTTCCTAGTTTTTTTTTTCCTTCCACTTAAGCAAACTGCCCAGCTCACTGTGGTTCGTAGAATATAGGTCCATACCCATATATACACATTTTTAGATAATGCTTTAAAGTAATACTTCTCCTGGTGTTCTTCAGCATTGCTATCTTTTTCTATTTTTAGTAATGTTATCATTTAGAACACACACAACTAGAAACTCTGCATTTCATAATACTCTAAAATTATGTGTGTTATAATCCTGTAAACACATCTAGTGGTTCTACCAATATCATAAGATGCCTGAACATCGTCCTGTGGTTCACTGTGATATTGCTAATACCTCTTAAAATATAGTATTTATTGTTTTATGTTTGTAACGTCCGTGCATGCTCCTTCAATCCCAGTTCAAGATGATTATGGATTCTCTCTAACAACTGTAGCATGGGACATAATTTAAGTGGAATGCCTTCTCATACTGAGCTTCTTCAAAACATTTCTTTTGAAATTTTGCATGCACAATCTACAGGGCAAACAATACTTAAAACCATTTTGAAGTTGTAGAAGGTATTGTGATTATTAAAATCAGTTCCTAAGTTCTCATGATGTTTCATTAGAAAAATGTGGTATTTCAGACATCTTTTTTGTTAACAAGCTCTTTTTAAAGTACAGAGAACCATTTCTATTAGCAAATTTTGGAGATCTCTTATATGGGTATTTTAACATAAAATGCCATTAGTAATTTGTTTTTGTTTCAGGAAAAAAGATGTATCTTTATTTGAGAAAGGCAGTTTTTATAAATCAGTTGATGAGGATTGTTTTTTAGCCTTGTGTCCCTAACTTATTGTGAGACTTGCGCCCATCCATCCATCCATCCATCTATCCATCCATCTTTCACCCGTTCCTTTAATAACTTTTTAAGCTGTTGGCCAGTTTCAGTGTAAACTGACACCCTGTAGTAGCTGCTGAGGTAAATTAAGTTCATATTTCCTGAAAGAGGTGGGTGAGGAGAGGAGTGAAAAAAAATCAGGGAGGACCAGTCAGGCAAAATTCAGCTGTCATGCATTCTTCTCTCTTAGAATCCAGCCTCACCACCCAGAACAACTGTTTTTTTCTTGGACGGGGTTATCCTGGAGGAACATGTTGGGGAGCTGTTGTTACTGCATTGGTGCTTTGGGAGATTTAGTGAACAGGGCATGAATGCACAGGAAATCATGCTTCAGTTGGGACAATGCTCATGTGTCAAAGTATTGAGTCCCAAATTAACTGTTTGTGTCAGGATAGGTCCTTTTTAAAGCTAAGATTTAAAAGGTATTTTTCAAAGGAAAAAGAGGAGGCTTCCAAAATCTGTGTTTTTCTTTAGAAAAAAGATTATTTGGAAAATATTTATATCCAGGCTATTGAGACCAGTGACATTTCTTAGTGAATAGGAAGAAGCTTCCCACTATGGAGAGATTATTCCACAAGTGCTTTTTTTGGCATTTTTTCTGTTTTCTATAAGTCATTCACTGATGAACTGACATATTCATAGATCTGTATAGATGTATTTACTTCAGGAAAAGAAGCAAAGTTTGAAGAAATGCTAAGTTCTTTTTACATGTTATTAATGATACTGAGCATCCACAAATTCTCATCTCACATGGGGTCCAGTGGCTCTGTGCCTATTTGAAATTCAGCCTCTTCATTTAGGTGACTAAATGTGACTTTCATCACATTTTAATTTGAATTTTAATTACTAGTCTTTAAGATTTTGATCAGCACTAATAAATTATAGCACAGTCATATGGTATTTAGCTGATTGATTTTTGCATGCTGAAATATAGTCATTTTGAAGAGCAGTAAAAATAATTTCAAGTAGAGGAAATGTTTCAAAGATAAAGGATTTTGTACTGGATTCATTCATTTGTGTCAGACCAGAGAGAGAAGTCCTGAATGTGAGCCCTTGTGAGGCAAAGCAGGTGTCTACTATCCAGTCCATTTTAAATAAATGAAGGAACATCAAGTCAGGCAATCAGCCCAAGCAAGGCCAGCGAGTGCAGCTTTTGGGAATGTCTTTGTGTTTCCTGGTGCTAGCGCAAGAGGTGAGAGATGAGTATACAGTATTGGGTGATGGTAGCTCTGTTGGTCCTCTGCATTGCAGAACTGGATTCTAAAAAGCAAATACAGCATTTGTTTGCAGAGTTCTTGTCCATCTGCATCTGTTCCTGGCTTCCTCTTTTGTTTGGATGTCTTTTCTCTCAGAAGTCTACAACATAACATCTGTAGAATCTTTATTTTCTTTTCATGCTCTGAAGTGTCCATTTTTACTTTCAGTTCACCAATAGCATGGCAGGAGTACTGTAACAGAAAGGATTATAACTAAGCCCCTCTCTGTCTAAGCATCTCTCTTCCATAGCTCAGGTGGGAGTCAGCTCTCTCTGGCTGGAAAGTGTGTACTGTCACAGGGTCGATACTATAAAACAAAAACAAAGACAGTGGATAAAATCCTGGCTCCACTGATGATAATCACATCCCCTCCATGTCCTCAGTGAAGCAACAATTCTCACATGTCATGAAGGTACTTGTTTCTTAGGCGGGAGAGAAATGGAAAGCCGGGGAGTTGGCAGCACCTTCCACGAGACTGTATCCTGAACAGTAAAAAAGTTCAACTAGGCAAGTAGGTTGTGGGCTTGAGAACCCAGTTATTTCTACTTTCCACTTGATTTGCAGAGAGGATCCCGATCTCCTAAATCTTGTCAAAAGACATCTAAATCCAGAAGCATTTACTCCTTTCAGAGTTTCTGTTTTTCGGTTCTCTCTCTACTTGAGTTTGCAAGTTTTTGCACAACTGAGTGAAATCACTGAGGCATGCTCAGAAGTCTCTGTCCTGGGGAAATGGCTATGTCTGCCTCAAGACTTTCAGTATACTTTTTAGGCAAACAGGCCTGTATTTTTGGATGTGTGTTAGAGGCCTGAATACTAGACAAGTCAAGATTCATTTAGTTCATAATGAACTGCTGTGTGCAGCCTCATTCTAGTTATTGTTTAGGATTCTCAGCTGAAAGGGCACAGGACAGAGTGTTTAGGAGCCTGTTGTTTGGATTTTCGAAGAAAATTATATGGGGAACATAACTGAAAACAGAAGAGCATTTCTGAAAGCAGGGATTAGATCTGCTTTTGGCTCCTGGCAGTTCCTTGCTGTCTAATGGCAAAGTTTCAAGAAGAAAGGGTTGATGAATGATATTTTGTGCCAGCTAATATACTTTCCTGGGACAGAGAACAGAACTCAGCCTTCCTCTAGATAAGGGCAGCCCTAAAGTTAGGAGTTTCACTACCTAGGATAGTGACATATTTCCTAGAAAGTTAGGGTCAACATTGCTTCCTTTTCCAGAGCAGGTAAGAGCTTCTGATGTTTTCTATTGGTGACCTACACGTTCTTTAGAAACAGTAGATACCTAATTTATGCAAATGTTGACACCTACATCAGTTCTTTTTTATGTCCACTCATTGCATTGGTAATTTGAATGGTTATGAAGGACAGACTAGGTTGCCATCTAGTACTGCCGCGCCCAACAGTGCACCTCAACAGAAAGCTTTCTACCCTGTTTTACTGATACCCTGTCTCCCAAACCTATCACTACTCTTTTTGCCTATTTTCTGATTATCATATCCTTCTCAATACTTAGATTATAGTTTTTCTGAGGCCAAGACCATTTTCTTTGTTGTTTCTCTGTACAGCAGTTGGCATATCATCACCCTGTCATGCTTGTCTTCTCAGGTCAGCTTGCTGTGCAGTGAGAACATACCAGCTTTCTTGGAGCTACTTTTTGATTCATAAGCATAGGATTACATTTCACCAGAGGAGTACAGGAAAGCCTGTACTGTTGTGGTGAAACCTTACTGTTGCAAGGACTGTGATACTGTTTAACAACTAAAAACTTGAAGAAGGTGTAACAGCTGAGAGCCTGCATTCAAGTTGAAGTGCAGTATCAGTGCGTAATTCCCATAGTCTCCATAGAAAATCTTCTCTCTCCTTTATGGACTTGTAGTCCAATACCTTTCATGAAAATTAAATGCATATAAATAGAATTTTTCAAATATGTGTGCTGTCTAAAGTGCCATTAGAATCAGGCTTGCCTGATTTAGTCTGGTTTTGTTTTTAAACCTGACCTTCAAATATGTGTCTCACTGAATGCATTTCTGGATGCATTTTTTTTGTTTTGTTTTTGGAGATCATGTCATCGTTATATAGCTGAAGAAGGAGTAGTACTGAAAGCAATGCATCTTGGAATGCAAGTGGAGCTATTTAGACTTTCTTCTTTAAAGCACAGCTTCTTTATCTATAACCATCCAGTACTTAGAAAGGAAGGATTTCAGGATATTATGAGCTATATCCTTCTCTCGCTATTCACCTCATGTTAGTAAGCTGGTGTTCTGCAAACTCACTGAAACAAACAGACTACTTCCATCTCTGCCAAAAAAACCCCAAACTGTATCCATCTGATAACAAAAAGGAAACAAATACAGATAGATAGATAGATTTCTTCCTAAATTTCTATTATTTACTTAATTTATGTTTACTTTTTGGAAAATACATGGATTATTTATAATAGTTATAGAGTAAACTCTTGTGGCCTTTAAAGAGGCATATGGATTAATGACTTCTCAAAGAATTGTTTTACAAGAGTGCTGTAGCGTTTTTAGAATGAGTCCTTAGTTAAAATAGTCACTAAGGGCATGTTATTCACATAGGCATCTTTTGCACCAAACCTATGTATTTTTTATTATCTGTGCATTCTGACTTGAGTCACTAAAGTCCTTTCATATATGTACATATAACGTTAAGCTTATGAATAGGTCCAGTTGTACTAAAGTTACTTATGTTCCCTATAATCACATACTGAATTAGCCCTTTAAGGAATGTACTACCATGCTGCAAAATAGATACAAAGGAATAGTTTGGTTTTATATAAAAGGTGAGAAGTGCAGAGTTTTTTTGGTGGGGTTTGTTTGTTTGTTTGTTTTTAGTTTAAGAGTGTAATACGTGTTTTCTTTAGCTGTAAAAGCACAATCAAGGCAACATGATAAGTGAGTCAGTGTTGTAAAAGTAAAACTAATTTTGCCTTCACTCACATGAGCTATAGAAGGAGGAAGCTTTATTGTCCCTGGGAAGGTGATAAGGCAGAGTAATTGTATATTATACTGTCCTGGAACATCTGCCTGAAGACTGTTGGAGCAATTCATCTATCATGGACGATACAGCATGTTTTGTCTTTCTGCTTTAACCCATCCCCACTGCTGGCCTGCACGAAGGTTTTGATAGGGACTGTGCCTGGGCTGGGGCTCACATTAATCAGTCCCCTTGTTCAACACTCCAGCTGACATAATTACAACCTGCGCACAGCAGTTATTCAAGTTGAGTCCTTGTCACTCGTGGTGCGAAACTACACAGCTCAGATCCCGAAGGAGATTGCCTTATCACACAGAACAAGGGCTCACAGGAGTTGAAGAGAATAGAAATGGGAAAATGTCTTCCGGGAGTACTATATATTCCTTTAAAATAAGACATTTGAGAGACTTACAAGGGACAAAGAGAAGCATTGTGCAAGGTCTGAAATGAACAGGTTATTATTTTTAAAAGGATTACACAGGCCATTTTTGTGAAATGGACATGCATTATTAAATAAATTCAGTGGTCTCTCTTATCATTCAGTGGCTCTGCCCTATTAGTTTTCTTCAGAAGTGATAAAATAGTTTTTGACTTGTATAAGCTTTAAGTATCTCTCAGTAGAAATCATCAGAACACAAGTAATAAAAGTGCACATATTATACCAGTAAAATTGACACACACATAAGGAAAGATCTGCGAGGATCAGAGTTAAAGGTGAAGGAAGAAGCATGCAAAAGGGCTTTCAAAGATGAGCAAGTTCATTAGTTTCTGCTGTTGTATGATACCGGAATGTGAAAGGTGAAGCCAAAGAAAAAGTTTCATATTTTACCATTCTTCCCTCTTTTCATGTTAACCCTCTGTGGGAAAAAAGACAAGTCCATAACAGTACCTATGATATTGAAGGAAGTTCATTTTCTTGTAATATGATGGGGTGAATTTTATATGGTTGTGGGTTTTTTTCTTTAAGACAGAACCTTTGCATACATGATCATAGGATAATTTGTTTGGTATTGGTCTATAAAATTCCTCAATATGACAGAATTTCGTTGGTATCCAGAAGGCTTTTGCCCTGGTGTTTAAATTTTTTTCGTCTTGAGTCAGCTTTTTGAAGTAATACTATTCAGGCAGTTCCTATTCTTCTCAGTCAATAGATTTAGAGTGTTGCCCTGATTTCCCATCTATTTAAAGTCATGTTATGTCTGTTAGACATAATTGTGTATTGTTGAAAAACAGTAAAAATGTGTCTATTCTGGGTGGTCCAATTTTAGTGTAATACTTTTACAAGACAGCTTATCTGCAACTTTGAATAGTCTGAAGTAGAAGTGCAGTAGAAACTACCTTATACATTTTACTTTACATATAGGTGTGCTAGGTAAGTCAAATACATAGCTCAGTGCTTTCATTGCATTTCAGTATGTTTTGGTGAAGTACCCAGCACATTAATTTTGATGTGTAGGTCTCCAGTGAAAGTCGACCTACATGAAAACTGCAATTTCTTACTGAGCAGCAGGGCGTCCTTGTAGGCAAATGTACCCTTGTAGGAACAAAAATCAAGTTTTGCTTGCTCCTTGCTCTTAAATCCAGTTCTCCTGGGGTGAATGATGTCTGTGAAGTAAGCTCGAAGTACAGAGCCAAATGCTGCATTTACTTACATTTGTGCAAAAAATGGCATTATGAGGACATAATGTGAAGAGAAGGATGTTTCTCTGGTATATGCTTTCAACACACATTTTAGATTAGTTAATCAATCATACCTCCAACTAAAGACCCAAATTTGACTTTCAGAATCTAAGATGATTTTGCAGTATTGACAGCCAGGAAGAATATATTTTAATTTGCAGACTGAACAAATTTCCATGATGTCATGGAAGCCCAATAAATGGCTGACCTCACAATGACATTTTTCAGACTTAAACTGTACTTCTTGGAGACTTTGAGCCCAGAAAAAGCCTTAAGCTCAGCCAGTCTGACCTTCTACATAAAACAGACTGCATAGGTTGTTTTTTTCCAAGTTTGCTCTGTACTGAACCTCCTACTTCTGACTGAATTTAATAATCTAGAAACATATTTAGGTTTGATCTGAAAACAGGCAAAGTTGCAGAACCAGCTTCCCTTCTGCGAAAAATTAATTGCTGAAGAAATTGTGCTTTGTTTCTCAGTTGAATTTGACCGTAACTTGTAGTCATTGCTTTTGGTTTCGTACATGTTTTCTCTAAATTAGATTGTCTCTTAATCACACCTTTATTCCGTGTTAAGTTGCTCATGACCCAAGCTCAAGTGTAATAAGTAAAACAGAGGGGGTTTTTATTACGTTTTTTAGAGTTTTTTACCCCACGTCTATTTTTAGTTACAATTAGTTTGTGGCTGTTTGTTTCCTTTTTTAAATGTAGGCAGTAATACAGGAAGTAGATATTCTAGAATTAGTTTCCCCAGTGTCAAAAAGAGAACATTACATCCTTACATTTGTTTGCTTATACAGCTAAATATAGCACGTGGCCTTTCTGCTTGTATCATCACACTAGAAATTCACATTAAACTGATGGTCCACTAATCTCTGACATTTCCAGTGTCACAGCTTTTCACAGCATTGTCTAAGTTACTTGCATGCATTGTGCAGAGGTGGGAAAGCTAACATGTAATTGTGTGTGTACATGTTGTGATTGAACAGGCCTGGCTTCTGAGACTGCTCTGTATGATGGCAGTATCATCGTTATTAATCATGCTGCCAATTACAGTGTTGTCTGCAAATTTTATTAGCAGGGATTTTATAGATAGTTTTGGCATGCATAACAAAAGTGAATCTTTCAGACAATTATTGCTGATTCCTTTGATAAATTGGAACATTTGAAATGAGGAAGAAAATGACCATCTCTTTTTGCATGGGGGGTTGGGGCTGGGATAGGGGAAGAAGAGGCACTGTATTAGCATTAAAAAAACCTACTTTGAGCAGAGATCGTACAGACCACAGTGCCCTGGGTACGAATCCAGGCTGCAAAGCAACAGGATCTACCCTCTAGGGAACCGTGTTGTCACTAAAATGGCTGAAGGAACTGACACAAGGGCCAGTTGGAAGAAGTACCATCTGCATCTGAGATTGACAGGCAGCCTTTAGGGTCTGTTGCTATAATTTCTGACTCCAGCAACATTAGGAGTCCAGTTTCATCTTGTGCAGCCGCTAGATTCCACACCCTTTCCTAGGCTCCATCTGCACTTCTATATCTGTGAAAATACTTTATATGTTCCTGAGGATATACAAACAGACTCCACAGAATTGTTCAGTTTCTTTATGTGGTCATTAAATGAAGTACAATTGGGAAAAAATTGAAGTTGAAAGGAAATGCTTGTCTCCAATTAAATTCATCCCAGCTTTTTAAAAAAATGGATGTTTTCCATGGCCTCATTTCAGCAAGGTGTTTGATCATGTACATAAATTTAACCTTGTGAGTCATTCTTTTGAAGTCAACGGGGGCTGCTTGTACTTAAGCCGCACAAATGCGTAAGTACCTTGTTAAATCAGGGCCTATGATACCTAAAGCCCGGTCTGTATCCTCACACCACTGCAGAGATGCTGTTTCTCAGACCAACTTCTCTTTTATGCCATCTGCTCTAAGAAGAAAGGGAGGGGGGAGGGAGGAAGCCCATGAACAATGGAGTGATTATTCTCAGTTACTGTGAAATAGATGAACTCCACCTGCTATTTCTGCCACTTAAACCTTGGCTGACACAGTGCAGCAGTGCACTGTGCACAGCAGACCCCTGCATCCCTCACGCCGCAGGCACACGGGCCCTTGAGCTGGGCCATCACAGAGACCACTCTGCCTGCAGCAAAGTGGAGCCAGGAGTGCTAGCAAATGTTACAGAGAGTTTTCAGAAGCAGTTCAGTCCTATGAAAAATTGTTTGATTGTTGGGGTTTTTTTTCTTCGTTTTGCTTTTTTTTTCTTCTCTAGTCAGTAAAAGGAGACACTGAGCCTCTCTCCGACGAGCTGCTGGGGCACACTCACAAGCTGAGCAGCCCAGCTCTGCACAGCACCTATGGGGACAGTGTGGACCACAGCACAGGTGGAGAGCTGAGGCATATTTCCATGCCTTTCTGTACTGTTTTCACTCATTCCTTCCAAGTCTAGAAGTTTGGACATGATTTGCAGGTTTCTGGCTAAAAGCCTCGTCTTTGTTTCTTAGTCTTCTTATAGAAAATAGAATTAATGGAAGCATTTAAGGCAGGATGCCTTATTTCCTTAGAATCAGAGATGGGCTTTTTCCCAGAAAAAATCATGTTTTCTTTAAATTGTGGAGTCTTTTTTTTGTTTTTTTTTTTTT
>VZTF01008251.1:3635318-3823728 GCA_013397755.1 Cnemophilus loriae | reverse complement strand
CCACAAAAAAATATTTTTTTTTTAAATTTTGGGTTTTTTTTTTTTTTTTTTTTTTTTACAAAAATACTCTAAAAATTCACAAGTAGATCTAGATGCCAGCACTGGGTCTATACTTTGGTTTTTGTTCACTGTGCAGGGTTGTAACTGGCTTTACAGATTCCTCAGAGGTAAACAAGACTAGAGTACATCACTTATTTCCCTTCAGAATTTCCAATTACTCTGAATTTCCCTTTAAAAGCACTCACTTTGGCTATCATAATGATCAATTACTTGAAACTAGGAATTTTCATTCCAATACATTGTAAGTAGAATGGTAGATCCCTGGCCAAATTACAATTTGGACATGCTAGTCTGCTGAATGGAGCTCAGATACAAGCAGTAATTATCAATCTTCCATCATTTTCTGTGCTGACGCACAAGTTTTTGCTGCTTCCCTACAGGGCTCTGCTACTTTTTAGCAGCCAGCATTGGACATCTGTCACACATACTGTATGTCATAACAAATAGATCATTATAGAAAAAAAATGCAAAGCTAAAAATGTAGAAAAGCAGAAAACATTACGATTATTATCCCTGGGTGTTGGTATATTACTATCAGAATAAATCCTAAATACATTTTTATTATTTTCTTTGTGAAACTGACTGTATTATAAAATCTCATTAAAACATGTAAATGTAGTGTACTGTCTTTTATGGGCTACTTCGTATTTTCTGAGTGGCAATACATGCAATACATGGCAGTACCTGAAAACATGGCAATACGTGTGGCCACCAGGTTGTTGGGCACACATTTTTATGGCACTGCGAGTGTGTATTTCAGTCATCTTTTCCTGGTAGAGTTGAAAAGCTGTGAGCAAATACTCACTGCAGAAGCAGCTATGGTGGCAAAGGCGTTGCTTTTCCCCGGCAGCTCATTGCCACTGTCCAGCAGAGGTCTTTAGGAACAGCACAGGGAGGGATTTGGCATCAGTGACACAGGCAAAGCTGAGCTGGCACTGGGTACATTGTAGTTGCTCTCCTGAGTTCCCATGGAGCAATGTGCTGCTAATTCCAGCAATCGTATCGTAAGTCACTTGATAATTGAAGTCGGTTGCAGAGTATCGGCACTTGTATCCGTGTAATTGTTCCCCCACTCACTTAGGACCTAAATAAAAGGTGGAACTTTTGCTTTTAAAGGCAAAGAGCAGGGAAAAAGTAACTCAGGTGCATGTTAGTAGTGACAAGGCTGAGAAAATGTATTACATTTCTTGTACATATATACATAAATATATATGGTATATGTGTTTTAATATAATTATCACAATTTTCTGTTAGTTTCTAATGTTAGTTTCAACACAATACCACATTTTTTGATTTTTTTTATTATTTGTTGTGCAATACTGTATTGACTTGTAGCACTGAAGAGGTAAGCTAATACTTTAACTTTTAAACTTGCAGTCTGAATTACCAGTGGTATGTGCAGATTATGTATTATTATGTAGCTAGTTTGCACTAACTGGCAATCAGTTTATTTTATTTTAAAACCAGAAATGTAGCTAAATCTTGAATAAGCAAGGAAGAATTTTTGGTTGGTTTGTTTGTGTGGGTTTTTGCTAAGTAGAAGTTGGGCAGAGTGACTGTCATTGTAGAGGTTTTGATTAAATAAGCCTGTTTGTATAATGTAATGACAACAGATTGAGGTATTTGTTTCTTTCCTGTCAAGAAAATGTTGCCCGTTAGGTTGTTTACCACCACCCTACTGAATGCTAGTTTTCATACAGTTTAATGACAGCAAGAAGCAAAGGCAGGCTAGAAGGGTTGTAGTTTGGAAAGCAGTAATGCTGAAAACAACATGAAAGGTCCCTGCGTTTAACTGAGTGTGCAGGAGCTCTTGGTGCTGCAAGAAGTATCCAGGAGTTCCCAGAACTTGTGGCTGCAACTGGAGAATACTGAGCTTGGGGAAAGTCATGGCATCCATGTATGTAGCCCTGGTGTAAAATGTGAATGCATTCAAAGCTTAAAGCAACTGGAAAGAGTGTAGGGAGAACCTGAGGATTCCTCAAAATGAGTTGAAAGGAACTCAGTCTCTGTAGCTCTTGCACTGGAGGTCCAGGTATCAGGGGATTCTACAGCCAAGCAAGGTGTGTTGGACATGTAGCACTGTTAGCTGGATGCAGGGGGATAAGAAATATGACAGTTTGTAAAGGGGAGAGTGATCAACTGAAGAGTAATTTGCCTATGATTTCAAGGGACTTCCTGTTGTTCTCCATCAGAAACCATGTTTTAGTACCAGAAGGGTTATGGTTTGAGAAAAGAATCACTGGGCAAATGTTTATGAACTGTGCTATCCACGAGGTCAAGCTAAATGTTCCGTATGACTTTGCGTTTCTAAAAATCTATGGCTCTCCTTTTCTAGTGTAATTACATTATTGCAATTTTGATTTAAAGACAGTTTTCCAAGTTAGATGGCATCTTCTGTGAAAGAAATACCTGCAAACATTTGGTGAGTAACTGAGGTTAAGAATCTATAATAGTGCATATTGCTTCATTGAGAAATTTGCCTTCATCATAATTGCTTTTATTTCTGGAAGAAAGTATCTGGAGACTGCTGTTTTTCAATCAAAATGCTGCAGTTTCTGTGTACTTGCAGGTTGCATATCAGGGTATAAAGGGTGCAGAAGACCTTCAGAATGCTGTCTATATGAGAGTGAACTTGATTCATGCTGACAAACGGGAAAAATAGAAATCTTTTCAATCAGTTGTATTACTGTGTTTGTTTTTATGTTGTGAATAGTGACATCGGTGGAGCTGCCGTAAGTCCATTACGTTATATGCATTTCTTTGCAGAAAGAGGATGTTAATTCCTAATGTGCTGGAGAAGACCTTTTGAAAAAGGTTTGTTTTGTGCAAATAAGAGTCCTACAAGGTGCTAAAATTTTTAAAACTTAGAGGACTAGATAATTAACATTTTGCCTCATTTGCACCTCTGAAACCTTCCATTTCCATGTCTTGAAGTAAGTATCTTTCTGAAAATGTCAGGCACTGCATAATGGAAGAGTGTTCTAATTTCAGTTTCTTTTTAGTAAATAGGAAAAAAAATAATAAAAATTGATTACTTCCTGCTATATTTCATTTAGCTGTTTTATACAATGGTAATGTATTCTCATGTAGAAAACCCTTAAAAATATGGAAACATTCCTATTCTGCATGGGCAAATTTAGAATTGGCAGATGTTTTGTGTACTTCTCTTATCTCATGATTTTTATCCAAAGCACCACGTAAAAGACAAGGACAGGAAATAGCTCTGGTACTGGGCAGCCACAGGTCTGCAGTTAAATGCTCAACTTGGCTGTTTACAGAGGCTGCTCAAACCAGTGCTGCTGGCTGAGGGGTGTGCAGAGCACAACTAGCTGCATCCAGCCACGAGGCTGGAGATGAGTCCCTCTGCATGGGGAGGGGATGCCCAAATCCCTGCCCTCATACAGCTTGTGCTGCTTGCTGGTGAGACTGGCTGGCTGAGCTGTGCAAGACTGGAAAGAAGGAAAAGATGATGAGGGAATAGTAACTACAGACAGCACTTACTGAGGGGACCTTCAGGCTGGTTCTTTTCTCCCCAGCACAGATTTGCTCCAAGACTCATTGTTCCACCCATGTTTCCGTGCTACTGACTTTGAACTCCCATCTCTGCCTCCTGCAAAGTGCATGTCTGTGCTCTGCCATCCCAGGCCCCTGAACAGTGCTGCTGTTTATAGTGGGGTAGGCCTAGTTTTGCTGAGGAATCCAGTTTTTCACGCACTATAGCTTGCCAATGCAACTGAGAAAATGTCTTCATAGGGGCACTTAAACCACCTAACCACCTTTTAGAGGCTAAAGGGGCAACTGTACTTTTTGGATTAAGGAGGAAGGCAGTTATGAGGACTTCTGTCCCATCCACCAGAAGCATGATTTTCCCACTCTTCTGTAGACCAGGCACTCTGCTTCTTGCTCTTAGCACAATGCTCTGGTATTTTTTTTTTCCTTTTAGTAAAAAAACTGAAGCATATATATATAAGGTTAGGAGAGGGAAGGCAAGTAAACAGAGGCAACAGCTTCTCATGTTGAGAAAATGTCTGGCCATTTTATACAACTCCTAATCTTCCACTTTATTTCACTCTCCCAGCAAAGTGCATCAATGCTGCTAAGAGGCAAGGGTGCAGATGGCTGTGGAATAGGGCACTGGACTTCCTTGTCACTCTATGGATGATGCCTGTGCAAGCTCCATGACTGCTGAGAACTTGAATAAATTATTTGCAACTGAAGCATCCCAGTTAAGGAGAGACAGAGAGCTGAGACTGGTCAGCCTGGAGAAAAGACTCAAGGGATGTCATCAGTATGCACAAATATTTGAAGGGAAGCTCCGAAAAAGACGAAGCCAAGCTCTTTTTCAGTGGCACCCAGAGACAGAACAAGAGGCAATTGGTACAAACAGGAAGACAGGAGGTTTCCTCTGAACATCAGAAAACACAATTCCATTGTTAGAGTGACTGAGCACAGGCACAGGCAGCCCGGGGAGGGTGGGGGATATCTTTGGAGATATTCAGAAGCTGCCTAAAAATGGTCCTGGGTAACTGGCCGTAGGTTGTCCTTCCTCAGTGGCAGGGATGGACCAGACAGTCTTGAGAGGTCCCTTTGAACCTTAAGCATGCTGTGTTTCTGTGACTAAAGTACCATTTTACAACTTACAAGTCATTTCCAGTTTATGGTACTTGAATATGCAGCAACCTTTAATTTATTGAGAGCAGAAAAAGGTACGTGGTAGGTATGAATGGACTTGTAATGGCAACATGGAATGTGCAGCTAGAACAGCAATGGGAACACATCGCTGTGTGATGAACATTAGAGACAAATGCCCTTTTTTGTCTTTATCCAGAGGAGATTTTCTGTTCGTCTTAAGAAGTAGCTGCTTTTCTCAGGAGAATCTTACCATCTGTCTCCCTTATTTCAAAGCATTATCCTTTACAGAAATGTGGGAGCTCTCCTGGATGTAGAAAGTAGGCCTATGCACTTCCCAGTATATCAGTCTTTCGTGGAGGCGGTCATACAGGTTTGTTGCCTGGGAAGTATGGGCTGAGCTTCTCAGCTCCTCATATTTCCTGTTCATCTGCAATGTACCTTAGCAACATGTTCCATCTCCTCTTTCACTGTGTATAGCACTGACAAGACACTGAAAACTCTATACAGGCATCCCTCTTCCCTTTAATAGGATTTTTGTGGGGTTTGCATCAAGTCTCAAACCTTTCTTCACATCTAATAACAAGTCTTACTACAAGACGTGAAATAACAAGAAAATTTTTATTGTGTTTCTCTGCATCAGAATTGAATATAAACTCATTTACTATAGCTTTAGGCTAATTAAGTCTCTCTAATGAGTTCCCTTCCTGTTACTGCAGAGCATGGACAAATTGATAGAAATATATACGTTTGATTTTAAAAATGGATCATGAGGATGGAAGCACGCTTACATTAAGCAATGGTAATAATAATTTAGCTTAGAAACCTCTGCTATAGCTTTACTGAAACACAGGCTAGTCTCCTAAAACCTGCATTTATTTGTTTGTGGCTAATTCTGTAATTCAGACTGGAACTCAAAAACCAGAAAGACTTTCCTCAAACAGTTTCTACTGGGCTGGGCTCTATCTTCCAAATTTCAGAACAAAGGAAATCCATATTTCAAGGTTTATAAACACCTGGAAGTGAATCTTATAATACAAGGCATGTCAAAAGCTTAACTACTAGCACTACTGCAACACTATAATGTTTTAGTTAGATTCTTGTCATGACATAGCTTTAATAAAAATACAGTGCTGTTTAAAATCACAGACCTCTGTGTTTACTCATATGAGATGAAGTGATGTAACTACACACACAATGTGTTGGTGGGGGTGTTTTGTGTCAGACATATAATAACATACTTGTGCAGTACGTGGGAGAAGACTCCTAATAAAACACACATTCGAAGCACTATGAATAATTAAAAAACATTTTATATGCAGTACACTTTTGTCCTGTCATATTTAAAGGTATCACTTGGCTTCAAAAGTGCTTGGATTTGCCAGTTGTTACCTTCATGGTTTACCTTATGATGGCAATTGCTGCTTTGCAACCTAATATGAGGGGCCATTTGTAATGCCTTGTGATCTCATATTCCTCATTTCTGATTAAGCCTTCCTGGCCTTGTCACATGGGAAAATATGGGTTTAAATTTTTTATATCTGTATGTTGGTGTGTTTAGTGACAGATTTTTATTGATGACTGAATAAATGAAGCTTCAGGATTGCTCTGTTTAAAGTGGCTGGAGCAGATTCCAAATCAAAGGAGATAGAACTGGCCTTTTATGGCTTGAACAGGCTGGGTTTTCTTCACAACTCTTACATAGGTTTCCACAGATCCTTTATATATTTCACAGAAATATTTCAAAGTAAAAAGTTTTATATCTTTCCTTAACATAGTATGAGAGCGGAGCTAAAAGAACACAGATATTTTATTTCAGATTCGTATGCTCTGCTTTAATCTACTGCCGTTTAAAGTATAACCCATAATAGAAGGTTACCAGGTTGTCTTCTGCTTTCATTGCAGTATACACTACCTTTTTTCCTTTTTTTGTAAAATACATATTTCATTTTAACAACATTTATGAGCATTGTAACTTTTTTAGGGCTGAATCCTGAAAGATGCTGAGGACCAATATTTTCTATATTTTTCAGTGATAAGTGTCTTCTCTGACATTCTCAGGCATCTCATCATTATACCAGTATATAGCAGATGGACATGACAGAGGGTGAGCTTTGGCAGCACCGTAAGGCAGATATCAACTTTACTATGACCATTTCCGAGGGAGAGACAAGCATTCCAGCAGAACTTCAAGCTGCTACTTCCAGTTTAATTTGGGGGTCCTTTTTTTAGGTGCCTGTTACTGTGAAATTTCTAACAGTGATAGGTCTATAACCAATTGCCCAAAATACTACAGTTGTCTTATTTGAGGATTTGTGAATTATTATGCGTTTATGTAGTTTACACGAGTGTTTGTACTTTTTTCAGTTAGGCTGAATTACTGTTCTGAGTTTGGCAATAATAATAGTATATGCTAGTAAAAAGTCTAAAAAATAAACAAAACCCCAAAGCAATGTTACATGTGTACGTTTCTGTTCTTTGGTTTCAAGAATAAATATATTGACTATTTCTGATTGAAATAAATGGAGCAGCAGTGTATTTTATGTAGGATTCATCACAAACTTTGAATAAGTAGGAAATTCTGATGCAAAATAATTTTGTAATGAGACTGGAAACTTTTAAAGACTAGAAATTAAGAATTACTGCCATATGGAACTCTTTGTGAATAAAGCAAATGTAAAATCTTTTTCTATTCACTTTTTTCAGAAATATGGTTATAAATATTGCTTTGAAATATGTTAACTAATTGTGTATATATTCTGACTTTTATGCATGAAAACTCGCCTACTTTCACAAAAGCTGTGTTTAAGATGTAAACCAGAATCCATGTGTATTTTCAAAAAGATATAAACTTGAACAACTCAATTCTCTTTCCTAGGAACAGTTCATACAGTGAGATGAAAGTTGGTGGAACATACTTGCAAAAATCGTTCACAGCAACTCCTGTTGAATTTAGGAACTGTGTAGGAAAGGTTCATGTGAGCTCCACTGGGAATATTACAGACATTTGTGTATTTCAGTTTTGCTAAGTAAAGACTTTTGCTTAATTTCTGTCCATCACTGACTGCCATGAGAAAAATAGAAATTCTGCAAATGTAACAAATCAGTCATTCTGGTTCAGATGTAATGTTCAGTTAACCTCAAACAGCTTTGGGAGCCTTCATGCAAAGGACAACATTTATTCAAAACCTAAGAGGATGCAAAAAATGTACAGATAGTGAAAAATGAGTGATGACTACTGATTTTCTGTTATAACACTAGGTTTTATTTGAACAACTAGTAGGAAATAAATTAATATTTTTTTTTTCCTTATTTTTCATTGCTTTTTAGGTCTAACTGCGCAGAAAATATCCGTAAACACATCTTACATACAGGAAAGCATGAAGGAGTAAAAATGTATAACTGTCCTAGGTGTGACTATGGAACAAATATCCCTGTGGAGTTTCGTAACCACTTGAAAGAACTACACCCAGACATTGAAAATCCTGATCTGGCCTACTTGCATGCTGGTAAGGTCCTCCTCCCTTTGCTTACAAATTCTTTTCTAAATGTGCGTGCTTAAATGATTGTAATAAGAAAACAAAAAGTTATGATCGTTTTTTCTGAAGAAGAATATGGCTTTAAAATGGGCTTAATCCTGTTCAAGTTTTCCAGGGATGAAGGTTATGCATTAAGCACCGAAATCTATTCATGTTACGCAAGCAAATCTTGCAGTTGAAGAAATAAACCTCAGAAGTGAGTGCTATTTAGATGCCTCATTTTGAAATCTAGCTGAACTTTTAGGGAGAAATATTTTTTAACATTTTTATTACGTCCCTCTGCCCATGCTATTTCCCCAAGAACAGAAAAACAAAATTCCATAGGAAATACAGTGGCAAATTAATGCACTGCTTTAAAAATTGTTAGATTTCATTACAAAAAAGTAGACTGTTTCTCATTAAAAGATAGAACAGCAGAGATCAACCAACAACTTAGATGTATGTTTTCAGGCTTTGCATTAGAGAGCACACACATGGAAGTCGCTGGAGGAATGCAAAACAAAAACACTGCTTTGGAAACAGGAATTAACAGAAAAGAGATGGGATGTTTTTGTTTAGGAACAAGTTTTTTGGGTTTGTTTGGTTTGGTTTGGTTTGGTTTGGGTTTTTTTTTTAATAGGTTCTACAGTTCAGAGTAGAAGGCAGAAGTTTAATGGAAGCATCAAGTTTGGAGAAAAATAAAGAGTTCAGGGGTAGCAGGTTAGGAGAAATAATACAAAATTAGTGTGGAGCTTGAATGAAATGTGATCTTAATGCAGGAGAGGCAGATAACTTAGACATCACTGGGTGGAAAGACAAGTCAGAGCAGTGGGAAAAAAGAACAGATGGTGAGAAGAAGGAGTTGGGGAATCCAGAGGAGGAAGAAGCTATGTGGGCCAAAGTCTCCCTGAGATGCAAATTAATCTTCCATTGAATTACTACTGTTAGTACTCATGTGTCAGATTTGAATCTTCTGTAAGGAATTGACTTCGTAGTTTTTGATACCCTCATGCCTGTAAACAACCAAAACCTGGAGAGTTTTCATGCAGCTTTGTGCAGTGTGTACACTCTAGTTATTTTAAAACCTCTCAGTCTTCTCGAAATGACTGCTTTCTTTCCTGACTAGAGGCAGTGTATTATTTGTACCATATATTTCTATTTGCCAAGTATTCCACTTCATTTTGGAACCAATCATCATGTCATGTCAGCATATGGTGGATAATATCTGGATGTGCAAACAAAATGCCAGTTGGCAGAATACCAATTTCAAAATAGGTCAGAAAACTGATCACATTTCACCATAGTTCTCACTAAAGCAAATGAATATTCAACTCAGAGCTTAAATCCAGACACTGCTGGTTTTTTACTACAATAATCCCACTTAATATGAAAAAGTCAAATGCTTTCAATAGACAAATAGATATAACACAGAGAGCTGTAACACTGGTAGAATCACTAACATTCCAAAATTACAAACATTTTATGTACATTTTCACATTATTTGTTCAAGCCTGTATCTGGGTAAATTAATTGTTCATTGCAGCATGCTGTGGTTAAAACTGTTCAGCTTGCTTGTCTAGGTAACACGGGAAAACAGTCATCAGTGTGTTGTATCCTAATGATATTTCTTTTCTATACGTTCGCTCTTACACTGTAGAAATCCCCTTGCACTGAACAGGGTACTGTGCAAATATATTAGGACTAGCAAGAACAGATTGTCACCTAATTATTGCCAGGCTCGCCTAGAATTGGTGTACAACAAAAGTCTTGAAACATTGTTTGCATAATCCCATTGCTAAAAGGGTGATACTGTATTTTGCTTTCAATAAGAAACACTGTTAAAGAGGAACCTAGGTGATAATTGGGTATTCATACCATAGTTAAATTAAAGGAAGTTTATTTTCTTCTTTTCAATCCGTTTCTGACCACTGGACATCTGAGAGTTAAAGGTTTTAGAGAAGATTTTTAGAGGAATGAAGGACAACTCCTGTGCCCTGGCTAACATCCCTTGTAAAAATAAGATTTGTTCTGTGTCTGGTTCACAGTTACTGATGACTTATTGGTCATTGGCTGCACCCACAGAGAATCTACAACACGACATAGAACCCCTTAGGATGATAGGAGTATGAAACTGTCATACAAGATTGATTTTTTTTTTTTTTTTTAACTTAAACATATTTGTCTGTCTTTTATGTTCTAATATTGCTTTGTAACAGGGCAAGCCAGCCCTTTTGCTTCTTTGAGCAGATAGAAATAGAATAAGTCTCTTCACTGGCAAGGAGATAGACACCAACTCCAGCCACTTTGCAAGACAGTCAGAAACTCTTTCACCACAGCCCATCAAGAGTAGAGCTGTGGGGTACCTTTAGGATGTGACTGGAAGTGAAAGTCAAGTCTGTTTCTTGTTTATGAAATTGACAGTTGGATTTCAAATTTAATGCTCTTTATAGTTGTTGCGGAAAGAGTGGAAGCTTCAGACAAGCCTTAGCCTCAGATTTTGGCAACAGTTTAAATTCATGGAATCACTCTGGCCTGCAAGTTCTAATGATGGCAAGTCAGATCTATTTATAAAATGAATTATTTATTAAACAGACAAGAGATAGCAGATGAAAGATCTTAATCAGAATCACTTACTACACAGTATGAAACTGAAAAAGGACTACTAAGATTACAGCATAACAGAAAACAGTGCACAATATCAAGGTACCTATATCAGAGTTAGCAAAAGAAATAGTATTGATTAGGAGTCAAATGTAACTTATCACTGAAACTATGATAATGTGCTCATTCCTTCACTTAATCCCTGGGGAGTAACCGCAAAACAGGCGTCCCTACTCGTGGGAGAAACTTCGCATGTTTCCAGGGAAATGTATGGAAGATTTCTGCTTTGTGGAAGGTTGGTGCGGCTCTTATAGTTGTAAAGTGAGTGTCTGTCAGTCAAAAATCTGGCTTATCTTTCCAGATCTCACTTCCAACAGGATGATGTTTATTGGCAGCTGGGAGATGTTAACCCCGTGGTGCCAAAATAACTCACCACAAGACAGCTTGTCGTGTTTGAGTTATCTGGCTGGTTAACAAACAACAGATAAGCTCTTGTGGGGGGTGAGATGCCCTGCTACAATAATATAATGCTCTAATATTAGTTTCTATTTAGCTTTCTTTAGCAGCTACTATACTGCTTTATGGGGTCAGTGGTAGTAAGGAGCTTGAGGAAGCTGCATTTCTAAGGGAGAGGCTGGGGAAGATGGAAGGCAAAAGAAGTTGGCTTTTACACGTGTAAGGATGATACTGTAATTGCAAGGTGATAGCACTTCTGTTCTAAATTGATATATAGAAATGCCGGAAAACCAGGTCTTCAGACTTTCTTTCGGTTTTTTGCTATACGTTCCCTCTGTTGTAGAGGGAGTTATTTAACAATACAACAATATTCCTTATAAATCTTACCTATTTTAAAACAATACCCATCTGTATTATACTTTGGTCTTTAACTTTTAAAATTTACTACATTTGAACAGCAGGCCTTTAATGCACACAAGCCAACAAAGATATATGCAGTGCACACAAAATTCTGAATTGAATTTGCTCGGCCACACTTCAAATACCAGTTTATGCCTTAAGGTTTATTAACCTTAATTTTTATATGAATTATCAAATCTGGTTTTTGGAATGTCTGTGTGTTGTTCTGTAAGAGCATGGTACCTATTTCTTGGTATTCTCTGACCCAGTTTTTCAAGGTCTGTGTTAAAATTGAAATTTTGTTGGAAAAAAGGCCAGGAATCCAGAGACTGCTATCATTATCCACAATATTAATTTATTTTCTTTTTAAAATGACATTTAAGATACTGGTAGCTCTTATAGCTGTTCTAAGAACAGAACTGGGCTTACTATCAAGGTCAGGAGTCCTGCAGGTAATGTTTTAGCGATAGAAATTTGGATCTAGTGAAAGCTGTTTATGTATATTCTTGTTATCCATGTGCAAATCTGAAGATGTCATTACAAATGGAAAATGAATGCAGTAGACGAGCAAATTGTCATATCATGTTGGTGACTATAATTTTAGAAATTTTTCTAAGAATTAGATTATTTGATTAAAAAAAAAATTAGTTGCTTACTGTGGGTTTGTCTGAATTGTGAGTCTCAAAGCAAGCTGAAGAAATCTTTTGATTCTTGTATGCATTGCATTTCCAAAATTCTTGAATATATTTTCTTCTAACTGATGCTACATTGCAATGCTGAGTTGAAGTGAGCCTGGATACTTTGTCAAGTGGGGCAGGAGAAGGGCCTGCACCTGTGGTAGATCTTGCAAGGGATCAGTATTGCAGTTTTCTTTCTTGGTGCTTTATCTGCTTCGGAGCAACATCATTTGGTAGTGATAATTTCAGTTTGAACTAAATGTTTGTCATTTAGGAGTTCTTGTCTTACAAACGTTGTGATGCTATTATGATGCATTATTTATGTCCAAACAGTATAATATCTATGCCTGAACATCTCCATTATTCCAACAGTTGCAGAGTCTGTGGCATCTCACAGTGTGCCATAGTAGCCTTCTGTGGATGCTAAACTGGTCATAAGCAAAAAGCTCTTCAGAGAGAAGAGAAGCAGTTTGCTCATTATTGGTTTTGTGATAATGTTGAAAGTTATGCGGTGATACTGAGGGGTTTTTTCCATATCATTTTTTCTGTGCTGCACTGAAAAACGTGGAGATGATTTCCAAGAATGAATGCAACCCTAGAAATCAGAATAACTCGGTTTTTCACTCAGCAAAAAATAAAATGGTCCTGCTTTTTGTACAAGTTGCCTCATGTGCAAAATAGATGCAGTGCTTCCATAGTTTGAGTCACAAAGCTCTTGCTGGAAAATGGCTTCACAACAGTCAACTATGTGATTAGGGAACTGCTTAAGGCATTGAACAGAAAATTTGGTGGTGTTTAATTTAGAATTATCAGTCATGCCAAATACTTCTTGGAAGTCGTTTTAAAAAAAAAGAAATCAGTGAAGCCAGCTCAATTCATTATATTCTTTGGTGAGTTGTTTTTTTTTTTCCTATGGCAGTGATACTATGCTTGCAAAGCATGCAAATTTTTCAGCGTGCGGTGGGAGAGTCTTCCACCCATGGCCCCGTGAGTAGGAGTCGCTTACTCCTGTGGCTCCTGACGGAACTAAAAGTGTGAGCTGCTTCCCTGCACTGCACAGACATGTTTTGGGGAATGCTTGGAAGTACAGCTTTGTGTGCCTGTGCCTCTGTGAAAATTATAGGTGCCTCTGGGGTTGGGCATTCACAGAACAAAGATCGTGACGATTGTGTTTTGGCAGTTGGCTGCCTACGTGGTGATTGAACGCTTAGTGTTCATGAAGAGTTACATAATTCATGACCAAATGATAGATAGGTACTTGATTATAGTGTATGAGTTGCTTCACAGGGAGAAAATATCAGACATGAGCTACTCTTAGTCTAGCTGAGAAAAGCCTAAGAAAAATCAGTTACTGAAAGCGTAGTCAGACAAATTGAAATGAGAAACAAGGTGCAAACACTTAAATATGAGGTCAATTGAGCTCTGGCAGCAACTAGCAAAAGAAATTATTCTTGTTCTGTTCCTTTGAGCTTGGGGAAGACTGGATGTCTTTCTGGAAAATAGGTTTTAGGAGGGCTCAAGGTTGCTGGGTTCACTGGAAAACGTAAAGGGGCTTTGATATACCAGAAGTCAGACTATTATCTAATAGTTCTTTCTGCTCTTAAATCTTCAAACAGTGTTAATCTACGGCCTCTTGGTAAGGGCTGTGTTTGTGAATCTAAAGTGTTTGGGTGTTGTGATAGCAGTGGAATAGCTGAGGAGACAGGTAAGTCCCCCAAAGCATTCTTTCTCAGAGAGGCAACATTCCCATCATCAGTGCTAAATTGTTACTCTCGTTGAGCCTTAAGTGGAAATACACTCACTTAAACTGTTTTTTTCTGGTATTTCATTAAATCCTTGATAAAATATCTTGTAACATACATTTATTTATTTGTTTAATGTGTTTGAAGAATCCTTATAAAATTCTGCTCTTTTCCCTGGCGGTTCCCTTACCGTGTTATTGTCTCCTCTTTTATATATGTTTGAAAAGTATTTTTGCAAACTTTAAGTGCACTTTTCAAAAGGCCATGCTTTCCACATGTTTCTCTCTCTGTTTCTTTAGCTTTTGAGAAACAGGGCTGTACCAGCAACCTGCAGCATGATTGCATCATCAACAAGGGACAAAATTGTGATCCTATCAGTTGTAACAGTTGCAATATTCATGAATGGAATTCTGAAAGTTCAAATAGTTAATCCCAAATAAAATTGTGATCTTTATCCCACTCGACAGCTACATTTATCAAATTATTAAGAGCAAAAATTGATTGCTAAAAGTTATGGTGTGATCTATTATGTGATTTTATCAAGGTATAACTGTATTACCAAGTGGAAACTGCAGACTTATTCAGAATGTGAATTGGACACACAGAACCTGATAATATAGCAATTATACTAGTATCCTAGTGCTTTTCTACTTCTAAATAATTTTTTTGCTACTCCTTTCTTTTGCGTCTACTGATTCTTTAGTAGAAAATATAGAGTTAAAAAAATAGGAAAAATGGAATAATAAAAGCCTGTTTGCTCTTATACTCTCTGAATTTATCGAACTACAAAAATATAAAATCAGTAAATGCTGTTTATCAATGCAGCAATGGAAATACCAGTCAGTTGAGTACTTACGCAGACTTGGAATTCATACCTGATGTAAAGCCTCCAAAGAATAGATACACAGTTTTGTTTGCAAGTGTATTTAACATTTTTTTTTAATAGTTCATGTTCTTAGTCTTTATCACTGTTTAAATAAAACACTTTAAATGCTGTCATTTGAAACAATATTAAAATTGTCATTGCTAGATACAGGCAAATCAGGTGCAAGTTTTTACAGCAGCAGAATATTGCTTGGGTTTCTAGTCAGATAAAACATTATTTTTGATGGCTGCTATACTTTAAAAAGAGAAAAAGGCAGCAGCTCTGCTTCAAACAGGTTTGCTCTTGTCATAGCTATTAGTGCCAGTCTTTCAATAGCATGTCATGTTGATTGGCAGACACTCCCTTTCCTCTTTTGTGAAGAATAATAATTTTAGTGTGTGCTTGAAATAAAAACCTAGTATAAATGATTTTCTGTTTGTAAAGGAGAAAGCCAGGTTCTTTATAACATATGTAGATTATGTATTATTGTGTTTCAGGAAAGATTAATCTATGTTTTAAAAAAAACCTAAGTAATTTTCTTTTAGAACTGTCATCTATTAGAAGGCATTGTATACCTAGCAAACCTTCCATAGCCAGTATTTTTATCTGGGTGGTCATGACATCAGAGTTGGTTCTTTCCAGGTAGCAAATGAAGTAGAAAAAAAAATGAGTTCATGAAAGTACTTTGTCTTTTTTTTTTTTTCCCTAGGATAAAGCTTTTTCTGCTGCTGTTGAAGAGCATAGGGACTCCTTTCATAGTTCCTTAGTTGCTTCTCCTGAACAATCAGCATATATTCCTGCTGAGTGACATGAAAGGAGGTGTTGAAATATTTTGATGCAAATATTACATCATCTAATATTCAAAACCCACCACTATTAATATTAGTTACATCCTTTAAGTGAATGGTATTCTCAGATAAGAATGAAAGCCAATCAGTCTCACTAAAGAAAAAATGTTCAGAATATAGTTTTAAAGGAAAAGGAAAATGCTGCCTAGACCAAAGTCTGGAACACCTCTTAATACCTCTGTTCAGTGGAGGTATAACAGGTGTCCTATTGTGTGCCGTAAGCTGCAGGGCCATTACACAGGGGTTTGCATATTGTGTATAGCCCTAATACCATGCAGTCACAATCCTGCTTTCTTTTCAGTGCCTCTCTGTCCACAGCCCTCAGTGCCGGGATTTCCTAGCAGTCATTGTTCCTTTCCTGAAAACTCCCAGTTTGTAACGGGGCAGCTAATTTTTGTGGTGTGAGCTATTGCTCCTGAGCAGATGAATCGCTTTGCCCATGTCTAAATATTGAATCTGGGTTGGTGTGTGCCTCCTTTCTTGTCATTCTTCTCTGTGACATTCTGGTTTCCAAAGTTGGGAACCATCTGGCTGGCCTCGAAGTGGGCTGTGCCATAGTTGGTGATACAGAAACTCTCTTCAGTTCTGAAATTTTCTGTTGAGCCCTTAATGCCCACATTGTATCTGCCCTCAAAACACCCTTGGGCAGGCATCTGCTTTGCAAATTCCTTGCATTTCCCGTGCTGGATCCCTGCTGGTGTCCATAAAGACTGTTGCCTCTGCAAGGATGTCAGGTTCACCGATGAAAAGAAGGTAATCTTACTCCAAGCCACTATTTCATTATATTAATAGATAAAATATCCTTCATGAAGAACGAGCCACATTATTGCCTATTTGGAGCTAAAAATAGGCTATCCTAACATAAAACTTTTAAAGCAAGGCTGAAATATTTAAGTGCAGAAGTAGAAGAAAGCCCTTAAGACATGACAGCCATCTAGAAAGGCAAAAATATTTAATTGTGGTAGAAGATATATATCCATAATAGTATATGGCAAATGTAAATAATAAAAGGAAATACTAGTACTGGAATATCAACATACTAAAATTCGGAGAAAAGCATCAAAAAATGGGACATCAAAGTCATCAAGAAAACTTTTCAAACAAACAAAAAGAAAGATAATAATCTTACAGGAGGAATGAAAAATAAATGTGTGTAGTGCCTAGGAATAATTCAGGGTATTTTTATGTGGAGATTGTCCTATACTCTGAACATTTAAATTGCTTTCCTGTTATACTTTTTTAAGAGTAGATCTCTTAGTCTATTATCTAGGGAAGTTATGCTGGAGTTTTAAGAAATAGAAAGATCTTATTTTTTTTATTTTCATTAAAGTAAATATAAAGTGTAAGATGCAACTTGAAGAATGAAATGAAAATTTTTATTTTAAATGTGGGGTGAATTTTTATTATATGTAGTAGATAAAACTTACTTAATACATTATATATTTAAACTGTATTAAAAATAATTCTATGTTTCTGGTCTGTGGTATAAATATTTTTAATTTAATTCCAGTGAAAATATAAATAATAAATATCTGTAAAGAAACCTAAATAATAAATTTCTCAGTTGTGTTATCTCCATTATAAACTAATTATTTCATCACTTGCAGAGTTGAACTAACATTACTTCCAAGACCTATGGGCACTATATTTCAGATAACCATAGCAGGGTGTATTTTGCCTACATAATGCCACCACCTCTTGGTGGCTTTCACTGTGGCTGTGCATTATTTAGGGGACACTTTATGGTTTTTCTTCCTGTGAGATGTTACTAGCATCCCAACAACCTGCATTGAAATTATTCTTGATAAATAGCTTAAATTATTAGTATTTGTAAATCTGTTTGCAAGTCTTTGTCTGAATTTTAGATTGTTTTGTAAGTTACACAAAATTACTCACTTGTTACACGTAGTTTCTTTACTGCACAAATAATAGCAAATAATTTCAGAAAAGTGCTGAAGTTGCTGTGGTTTAACCACAGCTACCAAGTGCCACTCATTCCCACCAGTGCAGGGATGATGGGAATCAGAAGGGTAAAAGTGAGAAAGCTCCTAGGCTGTGATAAAGGCAGTTTAACAGGTAAAGCGACACAAGGAATTCATTCATCATGTCTCATGGAGGGGCAGGTGTTATCTACAGGAAAGCCGGGCTCCATGGTGTGTTACGGTGACTTGGGAAGACAGATACCAGTACTCCGAACATCCCCCCGCTTGTTTCTTTTCCCCTGCACTTTACATGCTGAGAGTGATGCCATGTGGTATAGAATGTCCCTTTGAGCAATTGAGTCAGCTGTCCTGGGTGTGTCCCAACTCCTTGTGCACCCCCAGCCTTCTCACTGGTGCGGTGGGGTGAGGAGCAGAAAAGGCCTTGACTTTGTGCGAGTGTTGCTCAGGATTAACAAAAGCATCCCTGTGTCATTGACACTGTTTCCAGCTCAAATCCAAAACATACCAGCTACTGTGAAGTAAATTAAGTACCTCAGTCAAAGCCAGAACATAGGTATGGGAGATTGAATCACAGCATTAGCTGTGTGCTCAGTGCTTTACTACTTTGGGTCATGAGTGAAGAGAAGAGCCCTCAGCAATAATTGCTCCAATGAATCACAAATCATTGCAATTCCATGCTGATTTTTAAAATTTCTTCTGGACTTCCTTTTTGTTTGCTTTCATTAATCCAATCTACGCTGCACCGACTTTCCATTAATTTCTTGACATGGCATCTTCAGTCTTGACCTTTGTAAGTAGGATGCCTTGTCTGTCTGATACTCGTGTTCTTTTGTACTTCTAATTTCTATTTTACTTCCAATAGTTCTTCATAATTTTTTCCATCTTTTCATTTACCAGATCTTTGGTACCTTTCAAATGCTAAATGCTCTCCCATATATCCTTAGTAACCATGCTGGATTTTTCTGTCCTTTTTAATATTTAGGTTTTATTGGATGAATGTAGATTGCACCTTCTCTAACTGTACCTTAAATAATTGCCACTTAAGGGAATTAAGAAGTACAAGGGAAGGAAAATGCTGACCCATAGACTAAGCAGAAGGAAAAAACGTTCCCACTGGGTCCAATTTCCTAAGAAGGACCATCAGGATAGTGACTAGGACCTGAAATTATGGGCTGAATGACCTCTAAAAAATTATCAGTTCAGAGAGGAGCTTGTCTATAACTGTTTGCACTAAAGGAAATGAAGATAGGTAGAAGTCTCACAGAAGAAAGATTGCTTCACTTTCTTGGTGAACATATAAGAGCCTAATATGAAACCATATCTCATATAAATACATTGCATGTCGGCTGTCTATAATTCTTGTATCATGTCAAAAAGCCATGGAGACGGATATCATATCTCTTAACTCCCAGCTGGCTAGTTACTGGGGAACCCCTTTTTCTAAGTACATCTTCTGAATTTAAGATATTTTATACATGTCTTGCATTTACTGGAATGAGTATGTGCTCATCAATATGTAACATCAAAGAAATGGTTTGTACTTAAGTAACCACTGCGGATTTAATACAGATGTTTTCATTCTCTGAGTCATTACAATATGATTTTCATATAATTTTTTTCTGATAGTAAAAAAGAGACCTTAAAGTGAGTGCAATTTTCATATAAATTGCATAGGAACCTGAGCATTAATAAAAGCTCTGGGCTTCAGACAATTCAGATCACTGGTTCAGACTCCACATGTCTGGATGAAAGGTACTGCTGGTTTAAGTGGGTGCAATTCCAGTTGCTTGGCTCTGGGAAGTAGAAGAGGTGCCTGACATCCAAAAGCAGAGTTGCTGGACAGGTTTCTGCAGTGTAGTTGAGAGGACTTCTCTGGTATCTAAAGAAGATCAGTTACTGACTGTCACAATCCCTGCTTAAATAACATTCCAGAAACTCATATTATTGTTGATAGAAGAGTTTTTTATTAGTAGTTGTTGTCCTGTAGTTAAAAGAGTGGGTTGCTCTGTAAGTGTTTGGGATTACAGTGGATAATGTACTTACAAAGAAGGCATTAAGATAACTACCATACTGCATGCTAAACTATGCTCCTACTTCTTTTATACCTTGCCAAAATGGTACTTCTTATTCAGTCTGGGAACTAATAGCAGATAACTGTTCTCAGAAAACAGGTTTTAGGAGATTTAAAAGAATTTATCTACTTTGAAGCAATAGTATCTAGAGGAAACATAAAATGACAACATCTATTGATAGCAAAGAAAGTCAAAACTGATTATCAAGTTATCTCAAGAGAAGTCAAAAGGTTTTAGGCAAACATTATTAATATAACATTGGTTTTGGATTTGGCATATGTATCCGAAATTCAGAACTCTTGTTTGGAGAATTTGAAGTTAGGAGTTATTAAACAACCAATTGTACACTCAGTAAAATAGTTTTAGTAGTTTCTGAAATGTTTGAGTAATGTAAAATTAAAAAGGAAAAGCCGTGGTGAAACATTTGGAGTCCTCACATATTAGTGCGTGTCACCACCACAAAGTGCCCGTGGGATAAAGCTGCTTCTAGTCAACTCAAGTTAGCCTCATCTGGTAAAGATTTATCTATAAATCCTTACTGTTCCAATATTATTCAGTGTTCTAATAATTGTTGTTGACCCTTTCTTTTGTAGTCCACCTTCCTCTGAGCAAATTCAGCCACTATCAGAATTGTCAGTAAAATTTGCTGAGCCGCTTGTGTTTGCTTCTACCCACTCAAACAAAAATCCTGAAATGGGAAGTCAGAGGTTTATCAGCATATGAAAATAATGAAATCTCAGTTATCTGTAATTCAGCACAGCCCTACTTGTAATACAGATAAAGAGGGCTAAGACAGGGGAACACAATCCTCTGGTCTCTGTTGTAGTTGTAGGGGGAATTTTGTTGCATATGCTGTTTTCTGCAAACCTTTGAGCTATGGAAGTGACCAACTGATTGCATATATTTCTTGGAATGTCTTGAGATATCAATTTCAAAATTATAAAATGCAATCATTCTAAAATTAACAAAAAATAGAGCATTTTTGATAAGTAAAGCTATTGTCATATCTGATGACTGGTATGCAACAGTCAACACCAATTGCAGAAAGATTTGGTCAGATTTGGGATATTAGCCAAGTACTCAGGGATGCAGAGTAAATGGTTATAACTTGGTATAACCAGTATAAGGCTTCTGAGGATCTTGGAAAAGCAGAGAGAGCAAATGATAGTTTGCTGGAGACACTAGAGCTCCTAATTCTGAAAGTACTTCAATTTTGCTGCTGTCTTATCACCAAAAATGGGAAAAAAGGGATTGATTTTGGGGGGATGCTTTTATGTAAGGCAACTGAGACTCCAGTATGAAGCAGGCTTCAAAAGGTGGCTTTACAGGTGCATAAGTGGCTCCTAATCTAAAGATCATCCACTTTGCAATGTCAGTGCCGTCTTTCTGTGGTGATTCTGCTGTGCAATGTGCAGAAATAAGCTTTAATCTGATGTCCCCAATGTGACATGAGAGAATTTTAGGCATAATGAATTTTTAATTTTTTTTTTAATTTTACCAGCTTCTAGGCTTTGTCTTCTGTTAAATTGTCAGCTTTTCTTTTTCTTTCTTTCTTTTCTTATGTATGATTTTCAAAATAAATGCAGATCCTTTCAATATTAGCATTAACAGATAAACTGAGCTGATTAAAGTTATTTTTGCCAATGTTTTTTTAAAGAAATCATTGTAGAATTTACAATCTGATTGCTCCTGATGCTGATTGGCAGAAGTAGGTCTCTTTCGTGGCTAATCTAGAATTGCAGATGTTATAGAGAGAAATGGCAAATTTAAAGTTCTACTTCAGTTTAAAATATAAAGTTTATATTGATAAAGCTTTTAGTGCATTTGAATTTATGTTTCATCTGCATACTGTAGCATTAGATTACATTTCTCAAAGCAGTTTCCTGTTTCTACAAATACTGTTGTGTACCTGCTACTGACTTCACTGGACATATATGCCTAAAATTTGGTGGAACATTAACGTCTGTATTTTCAACAGGTTTTACTAATTTATGTTAGTGTTTCAGGTGATATCTCTTACTTTGAAAAGAAGGTAATTGTTGCCCATATACCAATGCTCCACCTGCATTGTTAGAAAGAAACTTGATAATAGATTTAAAAACTGCAGATAAGATAAGTTATAATAGGCTTTGGCTATATAGGATGAATAGAGCCGAATTATAGTTCTTATTTTTCAAGATTTTCTGGCTATAAATAGACCCATATAGCCATTGTTCAAGAATTTACTACCAGATTCCATATTTGAAGAAATATTAAAACATGTCCTAAGCTTTCAAGATTTGTGGTAATTTTTAAGAAGCCTGAAGTGTTTTGGAAAGGCCATGCTATCTGACTAGCTCGTATTTTAATTAAAAAATTTAACGTGATTTACATATAAGTAAACAAAATTTCTAATGCTCTGGTAAACAAGTACTGTGTTATATAGAGGAAATTGCAGTGTTTAGGACAACGAGAAATAGAACCAATCCAAGTTTTCAGTCTGCAGCCTGCTACAGTATGGATTGTACACAGCAAGATGTTTTCCAATAATTAAAGGCCCTAGGCTTCTAAGATGCTTAGGTCTAAACACGGTTATTGTTGCAGTTGTACGAGGTAGGAGATAACTTAAATGGTGTCTTCACTCTCCAGTAAATTTTTATTTTTTTGCTTGCGATGTTTAGAAATTGAGTTTTAAGTGTATTGAACTGTTATGAGTGTCTCTCAGCAAGGTAAGAACTCTGAGTTTCTAAACAATACTGAGATACAGGATCTGTATAATTTGGTACATTTTTAATTTTATAAGCTCTAATAGATAAGTCAGTCATGAAATATAAAACTGACGTCATTTCATTGCTGTGATTAATTTGCCACAGAAATACTGTATTTATATTTCACACTTTTCTAGAAATATTTGTCATAGATTTATGGTTTTGCAGTATCATGATTTGGTTTAATTTTTATCCTATAGAACCAAAATTTCATTGCCAATTTTTATATTTAAAGGCTTGTTAATCTGCATTGATTTCTTAGTTTGGTATGGGTTCTGAGCCGAAAAATACAGTACATCACTGACTGTTCTATCACCTGACAGCGACTGATAAAGCATCCGTGCAGAAAGTGTCAGAAAAGGTTAATATTTATTGATTTTATGGCGCTACAACCAATGTAGTTTTGCCATCAAAGATGTATGGCCACCAGCAATGGAATCTGTAAAATTGCAGGTTGGATGCTAGTTTTTATTATAACCTATGCCAGTATTCCGGCCTTAAAAAATGACAGATATTTAATTTAAGACAAAAGGGTTTGAATGTACAGCTACTGTACACCTGCAACAGGAATTCATATTCTGAAATGCAATCCAAGTGCAGCGCTTTAAAGTTTAAGGGGGTGAGGGGGGTGGGGGGGACGGGACACGCACAACCTTGAATTGCAAATGACAATCACATTTAGCCTTTTCATCCACTTAACTATGTGCTATTGATCTGTAGAAGGTGCCCAAGCAAGTGATAGCTAAAATTATGAGCAATAAAGGGCTTGCTTCTTCAAACAAAAAGTATATAATTAGTAGGAGTGGAGGAGGGGACAGAGCCTGTTTGTGATTTTAAAGGCATTTAAACAAGATGGACTGAGTGCAACAGCAGTTTGGAAGAGTACACAAGGAGAAATCTGGTTGCCTTGAAGCATAAATCCATGGTCTGGTTGCAGCTTGTGTGTAAAAATTAGGCATGCACTCCAGCCTTTACATTTATCTCCATCAGGGTTTGCCTGACAGAAAGACAATCTGTTGGTTTGCCTACATCAGCTTGGGAGAGGAAAATCTTGTGATGCTTTGGTTCTTGTAAATGCATCCATAGTTTGCATTTTTATTCTATTTTTCATTTAGATGACTCTTGATATCAATCTTTTCATAACTGATAGTTCTATTGATACACCAGGAAGGTTTGCAAGAAGATAGAAGAATACTTACTGAAGTGCTGAAAATTAGTCTACTAAAATGCATATAGACATGCATAGAGCTTATAGAAACAGATTTGTAGGGAATATTAGCAGGATTTGGCCCCAGATTTTTAGAACCCCTGTTTAACTATTTATTACAGAATTATTATTTTCATGGTACAGTTTTGCATGCAGATTTTTCCCCCCACTTTCTTTAAGGTTCAGTGTCAGGGACAGCAGTTACAATAGGTTTGTTTTGAACAAAACCTAACCATAGTTCAGCAGTGAGAAACTCTTATTCTAACGTGACTAGTAGAATAAATTGCATGGCATACAGTAAACATGCTTTAGATCGCCTCTTCTCTGTACCACATTTTTCTGTTGAGCTTTATACCACCAGTTTGTCTGGGTTCTTTTTCCCCAGACAGCTTACCCATTTTATTGTGCTCATTTAGAGGAAAGAAAAACTGTTTGTCTCCTTGAAACGCAAGAGAACAGTGAGTGGAAAACTACTTTTATAGCTAAAATACCATTATAATATATGGCAGCTAAAATTCTAAAATTGAAAGAGAAGATACAAGAGAAAATCTTAAATCACTTTTTAAAGCCACTGACAATTTGAAATATTCCCATGAAGATTTCTATTTTTTGTCTTCTTCCCTTGAACTTAGTAAAATGTGATTTTTAGAATGATTGTTACAATAACTTGTTTAATTTCAATAATTCAAATAAGATCCATTCCTCATATAACTCCACCTTTTTTACTTTAATGACTGTGTCATTAATCTAACATTTTCCATTTTTATTGGGCTTCATTTTTTCCCCTTCTGATCTCTTTAAATTACGGCTGTGAAATGGCACGCACTCAGCAGTGGCATGCACTGGCTGCATTTTTACATCCCTTCTACCCCTTTGGCCTGATGTTTTTAATTTTCGGTACAGCCAGGTGCCAACAACATTGTGGCTGTATGGTGTCCGTAAGTGACTTCCAGGCTACAGCTCTGGATGGCAGCTTAGTGACAGGAGGTTTTTCAAACACTTCATTTCTTTCTTTCTTTATTTTTTTTTTTAAATTAAATATCAGTGCTATGAACTATTTGTTATGCTTTCTAACACCTTCACCCCAAAATTGGTTATTACCATACATAATGATTGATATGTTGTTAGCTGATTTTAACAAATTATTTTGTGGAATTATTACTTAATTCATAATGTAATTAATTTTTAGTACCCAGCAATGCAGAATTGAAGCCATATATTTATTTTACATTGCTTAACCGTAAGAAGACTGCATTGCCTAAAACATCATTCATTGAGTAAATAAAATAAATTTATTATAAACTTTGCAGACACAAATTTGTTATAAAACTAAAGGATAAAGAAGAAAAGAGATATTTTGAGACCACAGCTCACTGAATGATTATATGTGCTTATGTGCCCTCCTTGTGCCTATGTGAAATGGTAAGGAAAATAAGGAGCCCTGAAATTTCTTATAATTCAAATTTTGCCTGTACTCAAGAGGCTTTGTGATTGATCTTCAAATACAGGGTAAGAAACGGTCCATCAGGTTAGGATTAGGATTAGGATTTGGGTTTGGATTCATCTGTGGTAACACTGCTCTAAACACCTGTTTATGTGCACTATGTGTGTGCTACCAGTAATGCTGCATAACCACCGAGTGTCTACAACAAAAGGTAGTATTTGCTTATATTTCACAAAAAAAGTCGACATAAGCCAGAAATTATTGCATCGTATTTCAGATCTCAGTCAGGGTGTAAAACCAAAACAATGTTATTGAAATCCTCATATCTCTATTTACAAAACCCATAAAGTAGCAGAGTGTTTCCTCAAGAACCGGCGGTGTAGTTCTGCTGTGGGCATGGAGGTGCACTGGTGCATCTCTGGAATGCTGCCGTGCTAAGAGGTATTTGTGCTGGTGTGGAGTGGGAGATGGACAGAAGCCTTTCCAACCCCACACGATCCTGCTCACCACTAAGCCTGAACACTCTGTCTTGTATGCAGAGAAACACAGAGCCCTTCAGACAGGGCATGGGGATACCTGGCTATTTGGGAAATATTGTAACTGCCCTCACAGATCTGTAGAGGTATGCCCTGGCATTTAATTCTTAGCAATTCTTTGTTGTCATTTTCTTTAGTTAATCAATTGCATTTCTGTTTATCCACAGTCGTCTTCAAGTGTTTCTTGCTATAATACTTCATGAAATAATTTATTTAGGTTTTCTTGAGCCTCCTTACTATAGTTATAAATTTGATTGCATCGCTATATTGACTGAAATGTTACAGAGCAGTTAGTTTTATTGTTTTTGTAGGGTAAAATATGTGATTTTATTGTTCATTTTTATATCTCAGATATCATCTTTTATTAGAATTTTGAACTGTATCATCTTCAGGGTAAGATTTATCCACAGTGCTAAGTACACATTTTAAAATGTTGATTATTTAACCTGTAATTCATGTTAAAAGTCGGATTTTGGTTTTTGGTACAGCCAGGAATGTAAGCATAATTTCTATTGCAATATCTTTTTCTCAAGAAACGCTCATAAGAGTTGCAATACCCATCCTACCCCTTCCTTTTGCTTAAGGAAGGATAGAGCAGCAATAACTGTCTGGAGTATTGTGTCAAGACTCTGCCTTACCCCTCTTTCCTTGCTCTTGGGTCTAGGTATGGCAGGCAGAAGTGGAAAGGTCCCACTCGTGGGTGTATGTAGTTATAGTCATGATGTAATAATAATTTTACTTTGCAGTAATCTTATGCTATTACCTGTGATTGAAGCTGAGATATTAGTATTTATAGTCCCTGATCAAATAATGCAATATTTAAATACACTTTACACCCACTTCCCCTCTAGGGTTATTTTCTTCTTAATTTTTTTACAAGTGGAGTCTAGGCAATTATTTGGGGTGAATAAACTGTATATTACTTACTTAGTAAATTTAGATTTCTCATAATTGCAAATTTAAAAATATTTGTTGATTTTGGAGTAAATACAAAATCATATAACTGTTTAAAGCCGTAATTTATGTAACTAATACATAATATGCTCAAATATAACTTTTTCTTCCGAGGTGATTTACCTGGAAAAGCTTAATTGCTTGAAATTCCAAAGTTTCCTATAGATATCTAAGCCCAAAGAAAGATATGTCAGTTTTCTGTGGACAACTTACGCAAGCGTTGTTTTTTCAGCAGCAGCTTTTGAACGTTGGTTCAATTCTCTATGTGGTACTTAAGAATATTTCCTTCAATTTATATCTAATGTATTGTTAATTAGGCCTCACCATGTTTAAGATGGGGTGTGAATGAGTCAGGTGATGTGTTCTGTTTCCCCTTGTGTCATCATCTTTACTTTTGTCTACAGTGCAGTGCAGTCAAGGCAGTAGTGTTATGGGTAACTTTTAAATTATTGACTAGTGCCACTGATGCATAAAGAAGAAATATTAAACATCACTGGCAATTTGAGGATTTTGACCCAAACAACCAATTTTTATTTTTGCTGTGGGGGATCAATTGCAATCAATGTTCAGAGGCTTCAAATTGTCATTTACGTTCCTATAGTGTAAGTAGCGTTACTGATAAAAGTGTGCTTTATTCCTTTTTTAGTGTCATTTGAGGCAGAGAAAAGATTGGGACAGATGCTAAAGAGCTGGTTACATTTTTCAAAGAATGCAGTTATTAATTAATGCAATTCATAAACCAATCTACACAGATAAACTAACTCATTGAAACTTCATTGTGATATGGGGGAAAAAAAGGAATAGCTGTAACTTTGAGGAAAATGCTCTGTATCTTTCATATCAAACTGAGACAGCAGCTCCCTATCTTAAGCGTACACAGGGAAAATTAACTTCTTGCCTTTGCAAAATGAGTTTGCTTTGTTTGTGTTGTGTGTATGTGAATATCTACATTTGTTTAAAAAACCCTGGTCAGTGATGAACTTGATAAATATTGGGAAGGAAGATTATTCTAATAGTAAGGCTCTCAAGATAAGTGGTTTGACTTTTAATGTACAAAACTAGTAGACTTCGACAGTGGAACCTATGAAATTGTCATGAGTATCTTTAATTTCTTAGTCTCCCCTTCTAAAAATTTTTAGTGTATTTCAGGAGTAGAGAAGCAATATTATACAATTTAGAAGCGATCCAGATAATTTCAGATCTGTAGCAAGAGAGAGGAAATGGGGTAATTAAAGAGGAATTAAAGTCCAATTCTGTAAGCATGTTACATACTTAACTACCTTGTAAATGTCCAGCCTCCCACTGAAATGGTATTGGACCCTCAGTTCAGACACGCACGTATGGATGAGGCCTCTTTCAGACTTGGGTGGGGAGCTGATAGAAGGGCCCGCAGCCAAGTCCCAGCCTCCCAAAGGACTAGTCTTCCCCTAATACAGCATCTTTTCAAAATCGAAATTGCCGCTATTCTACTGTGATGAAGACATATATTAATAGTAATATGCACTGCCTTTAATAATGTAGCAAAAGGAAACGGAAATGCTGGATAGGGCTCTATCTCAAAAAAGTAGTTGCTGTGTGTGTTAGGAGTAGAATGGGGGAACAAGCACAGGAATGTGCTCTTGTGTTTCAAAGAGAAGAAACAGAATGTCCCCTTTACTGCTGGCACAACTTGACTGCTGATAGCAACATTCTCTAGGAAAGTCTCTTCTGTAACTCCTTTATCAGACCTGGTCAGCAGCAGTGCCAAATCTAAAATTCCATTCTGCCTAGCTGTGTCATTTCATCCCTAGATTTGCTGGTTGGGGACATTAATCTCAAACAGTATGTTTTGCAGTAAAAGGGTGGTTGGTAAATATTGCAGCCTTCATTTGAATGAGATATATAAGGTGGCTGCTACGGCTCCCGGTAAAAGCTCTGAATCTTCAGATGATGTAAAGATGAAAAGGTGTGGTTCACAGTACCTCTGTTTCCTTGTGCTCTGTAGACCAATGTGCAACCACGCCCTTCCCCTTAAGCAGGCAGAGTGCAGCTTTGCATAACTTGTGCTGTTTCAGCCTTTCTACAATACAACAGCAGACTGCACGAACAAGAGAGCCTGGATAGGCTTTTCCTCATTGTCTAAAATTGCTTAGATGTAGATAGGGCAAATGTAGAATCTCAATACCTACTAAAACTGGGTCATTTGTTGCCAGGGGTTGGGTGGAAGGAAGGACATAGAGTATTCCAGCGGATTTTTATCATCAAGAATCATTAGCTGCAGCTGGCCTCAGCTTAAATATCTCTGAACTTAGCCATCTTATGGTGGGAGACATTTGACCTTCATCTAGTCAAAGAAAATGAAGAAATTGGTTAGTCCTCACCCTCTATACATACTTTCTCTTCAGAACCAGGCAGGAGTTCAGCAGAGCTGACATTTGGCCTCTTCTTCCTTAATTTTAATAGTTGTCTTTGAAAGAAATTGCCAAATTATTAAATGTTTAATATCACAGCACTTAAAACATATAATTTTAAAGCAGTCATGTATAATATTCTTTTATGTGCATATGTAGTAAAGTGCACTTATATTTTCCTTTGTGTTTGATCATTAGCAAATATATTATAATGTCAATATATGCTATGAATGATATTTTAAACAAACCTTCTACTGATTTGGCTGTAAACTTGTGCAAAAACATTGGTTTCACCTTAAGGTTTTAATTTCCTTATTTTTAGTATAAAATCAATACTTTAAGAGTGACTAAAATAACAACCAGACAGTATTTACTGCTTTTATGCTGAACATTTCACATCAGAAGAATGTAGGAGGAGTGTCTGAGTTATAATTTAAACATTTAAAACCATCATTCTACTTCATCTGAGAAAGCTTACTTTATTAGGTGTAGAATTACAATCTATTCAATTAAAGCATTTCTCAGATAAGTTCTCTGAGTGGTAAGAAGTATTTTCCTAAATCTCACATGTAGACACTTGAATCTAGCCTAGTCCTTTACCATTAAGTCAGGAATAGTTTGTGTAATATGAATAAAGATCAGTTAAAAATTGCTGGAAAAGAATGAAAGAATTGTGTCCACTACATTGTCTTTAAAAATAATGTTAAAAGCCTGAATATGGTTATTGGAGTGTCTGTTCATAGATGTATGAGCTAGATAAAGGGCATTTTGCCATAATGTGTCAGATTATTTTGACTTCAATTTTTCATGAGGCATGTTAAGTTAAGGTAGTTCCTAATGTGAGTAATAGTGACAGAATCTGACCTTTGCATGTGATTTTTTTTTCTTTTCTATAATGATAGTGAACATCTGAAGTAAACCTTATATCAGCCAGAAAGTGTTACTTTTTGTCATTTTTCATAGTGAACCAACTGGAGTTGGTTTTAAATCTCTTGTCTCGTGATCCATAGTCTTTCTTGTTTGTCCTGTCTTACTTTCTGAAACAGAGCATAACTAAACACTTAGGAGTGATCAGTAAACCACCTCTTCAGCAAAAAGGTAGCACTATGAAGAAACAAAACAAACAAACAAGAAAATACCCCAAAAGGTAACTAAAGTTTCTGGCTAGATCATACAATCGGCCTTACACTGATTATACCGCTAAAGTTGTAAAGATTTCATCTAGCAGTGGAAAATTCTTTCCCTAGATTACAAACTATCAAGTGTAGAGATAAAAAGGAAGTGAAAGATTACAACTTTGAGTGCATTTCATTTTTGCCCATTCCAGTTTGAGGAAGGCTGTTCCAGACTGGTCTTGCTTAGTCCTGTATTTTTGTCTCATAACTTCAGGTTATTTTGCTACATGTCCTTGAAAGAATTCCTTTGTCTGTGTCATAAATCCTTGCCAAGCCTTTTCTGACTGCACAGGATGCACATAGGTTTTGTATTGTCATTCACGCCAACAGTACGTCCTCTAAAGTGACATTATGTTTTCATTAGTATGATACGGCAAAAATTATTTTTAAATACGGGCTGGCATTGAATTTTATATTTCACTTTTATATATGTAATGAATCTAAACTTGAATATGGATACCTTGTAAGTATTTAGTCATGGAAGGAAGCATTATATCCAGGTTTCTAAAAGTCAAATGAAGCCAAGTGGAAACATAAACACTATTTAGTGTTTGGCTTGATCCGGTGATGAAGTTAAGAGAGTTTTGTGAAGCAATCACAGATTATTTAGTCAAAAAGAGCAAGGCTGTAAAGTAGACAGTGTCGTATGAACCAATAGGTCTCTCACTGTTGCAACTGCAGGCTGATACCAGAATCACCAGCACCAGCAATTTGTGCCTTTATTTGGTGATAAATTAAAGAGGCCTCCCTGAGCTCATACAAGCAGAAAGAAATGATCTCAGACGTTTGTGAGTCACACTGTGTCTGATTAAGTTAAAGGTACAGGAGATGCAGAAAACTGCTGGTGTGGCAATTTCTGATATATTGTGTTACTGACACTGCAGCAAAGACAGACGTTGTAGGTTTGGCATACAAACACAATGTTGTTTGATGTAACCAGTGATGCTGAATTGGTCAGCAAAAAGCACCAGTGACAAACTTTCAGCTGAATATACAATTACGGAGTTGACTAACAATTTTAATGTATTTTCCAGGCAGCTGATAGTGTTTTCCATAGTCCAAGTCTGCTGAGACTGCTTCAATTGCATTTATCATTTCAATAAAGACTAAGTAGAAATTCATGTTCTGTCTTCTGTATTTTTCTTACATTTGACATACTATGACGATGGCTCTTCTTTGCTTTAAATCCCATTATATTTCTAGAGATACACTTTTTCAGCTTTGGGAAGCGAGTGAGAAACTTTCTAACTGGAGTTAGATAACAGTTATAAATATCTTTTCATGACTTACTGCATTCATGCTGTTCCGAAATGGAGGACCATATTGCTCCTGGATATGAGAGCTGTGCTTGCATCCATTAGCTCTTCCAGGAGAGCGACAGACAAGTCTCCACAGGAATACAATACTTCCTGTGTTTGGAGAACTCTTAGTAAGACATTATAAGCAAGTAACTCAATTGTGAACTCTCTCTAACAATGTACTAGCTAGAAATGCAACAAAGCAATTTGTTTTTTTTTACTTTGAGATACTATTTGTTACTGTGTGCACTGTCCTGTAGTTTCATCACTGCTGAACATAGGGGAGCTGTTTATTAGAATCATTAACTAATTTTTTAAAGACTCTGACAGATCAGTTTTGTTAATAATCAGTATTAAATTTGCTTATGCCCTTCAGTTGGGACATAAGTGTAACATGGTCCATAAACTTCTTTTAGAGCTTTGTGGATACTTTCATACCTTGATAATTAATGAATTGTTGTATATCATTACTGTTTTCACTGTATTCATCCTGTTTGAGTTGCAACATTTTCTTGCAACAAACCTATAGATGAAATGAAGATACTTTTCATAAGAGGATAAGAGGATTACTCTTTTAAGTTTAAGTTTAGGCATGCTGATAATTTAAAGATTATTTTTGAGCAAAGCAGAACATATCACACCGCAGTGATATGCTGGAATAGCATGCTGTACTATATTAATTCAATCTGACAACTGTTTGTAGGCTTCATTCTGGGTCTGCACAGGTTCTATGCTTGTTTCACTTTTCAACTGAAGGTGTTTTTTCTGCAGTTGTATTTTGGAAACATTCCTTGATGTGGATTTACTTACAGGATGTAAAGGCTGTTTTTGTTTAGGTGGGTTCTTTATCAACCAAGTGTGCTGGACATTTTTAAGACCAAAGCAGCTCACTATCATGAGGATTTTATCACCATTCAAGCTCTAGAACTGGTCTGGTAGCTGAACATCACAGTGGTTTTGGGTTTTGTTCTTTTTGGTTTGGGTTTGGGTTTTTTTTCTTTGTTATTGGTCTAGCTGAATTCTTAGTAGATTATTACAAGATAAGACTTACTTTTGCAGCAGTAAAGAAAATCTAAGTTACAGGCTGCTTTGCACAAGCCTTTCCTCAGGTTTCTCTTTTTACTTTTCTTTTTACTTTTATTTCATGATTTCTTTTCCTGAAAAGAATAAGTAATGCAATTTTCTCTTAAAAGATAAGAGCTTATACCAGTTCAATAGTGAAACCTAATTTTCCATATTTATCTTATCATCTACTTATCTAAAAGTACCTACTTTTGTACCTATCCATCCCAAGTTTATGCATCTTTGGAGAGGCATTTAAAATACCTTCTAGTTTGCATTCATTGATTAAGGAGTATTGTGCTCTTTAATGCAGCAAAATAGAGCATTACCAGCAAGTGTTCAATAAATCTAGTAATGTTTACAAGGAACTTGTTGGCCCAGTTCTGAGTAGTCAGGAAGGCCTGGGCCCATGACTTCAGTATTTTCCACTGGAGGAGAAATACTTCCAGGATATTATATTCCTGATTTAATACTTGGCAGAGTATGTACAGGTTTTAAACAGGGACATTAGATGGCTAGATGAAACTGTCTTGAACAAGAGCCAGAGCACAATACTGTGTATTAAAAGATTTCTAGTGAGGACTATGCACATACACATTGCTTCTCCTGTTGTATTACTTTGATCTTTATTAACATGCCAAGAATGAGCCAATGCCCTTACAGTAGGGTTAGATAGTTTCATAAACAGCCTATACTTCTAATCCTCCTACAAACAGATGAAGTTGATTTACTTTTTATTATTAATCTTCCAGTTAAATCTAGTTGCCTATTCCCTGTAGTATAGGTCCATTCAAGAAAGGTATACTTTTGATCTAATGCTATATTAGCTTTTCACAATTAATCAATTAAGAGTCAGAATTTTACGTATTATATGTGTAGTTTTAATACAGAGGAGCCATATTTTTGAGACAGCAAACTTTCTAGAAATGCTGGAACTCTCATAAATCAAAACAGGTGTGTCCCTCAGAATACTCACACTGTCAGGGTTACATTTGCTACCTATTTTGGTCCTTTCCAGTAATATCCCATAATCTGGGTCACAAGTAATGGCAATTTTCCTAATTTTGTTAATAACACTAAATATTAACCTATGTAGTCTCCCGACGTTGAAATTTGCGGAAACATATATGAAATTTTTCGGTAACAGAATCCCTAGGAGACCTGTGTTAAGTTTATATTCCAGCAGTTCATTAGTGTTCTAAATTTAAAACAAAATTGCATGACATGAAAATCAAGGGTAAATATTTTAGTCTTTCAGAATTTTGCTAATGCAATAAAAATTTTGCATTTCCTGTATTAACTTTATAAGTGCAATAAAAATCAGCTTGACTTTAGTAGCTGCAAAAATCATGTAATAACATGTTCCTCCTGTGCTAATATTTAGAACCAGTTAAGCATTTTCACTGGAGTTTGGTACTGTAGATTGATTCTTTTTTTCCCTATTTTTTTTTAATCTTGGAGAGAATAAAATGCTTTTTGTTTTTAAGACATTGAAGTCAGTTAAAATAGGCTTACTGAGTTTTATCCAGAGTGTAAAGATTGTGATCAGTTTCTGGGTTGCTACCATCAATATACATTTAGGTTATGCAGGATTTTGTCTTAATATGATCAGTCTTTATTTATGTAAAGTAGAATTCTGACACCATTGATCTGTATTATTAAAATGCATAGAGCAGCTATCATATCCTGGGCTTCTGCTGAAATATGCTTTTAATTGAAGCAGAATTGTAGCAATATATTACCAATGTGAATCTAGTTAAGAGTACAGCATTGACTGCAGTGCTTCATTGTCGTACAATGGGCTCTGTTTTGTGGGATTGAGTGTAAATGTTGTCATGTGTCTATGAGAGGTGCTCAGTGCAGGAAGTGATCATATAAAGACTTTATTCTGGATGATGTGCACTTCCAGTTGACATGACACACAGTGTTTATCCGTGAGAAAAAAGGCTAGAGCCAAATGACGTTTGTGTTTGTGTTTTAGATAAATATTTTAGATACAGGTAATACTCTGAAAAGGGAGAGTTCATGCTCAAATCTAGCTTAATAGTGCCTCAGTATAGCAAATAATTTTGGAGAAGTCCTTTAACTTTACTTTCCAGAAAGAGAAAAAAAGGAGGAGGAGGAAAACAGTAGCTTAAAAAACAAGCTTCAGGTGAGTAAAAACACTGAAGAGAAGCTGGAGTTTTTACACCTTTCTCCATCTACAGTGCAAAGGCCAGGCACTGTGACTCCTAGTGGTACATTTCATGGTGCTCCTGCTGCGGAGTGCCTCAGAAAAAAAAGCCAAAACGTGACGAAATAGAATCCTTACATTTACCATTTTCATGTGCCGTAAGGTGCTAAGCTGATTCAGTTCAGTTCTTACCCATGAATGTCAGTGTTCATGTACTTAGTGCAAAACTAAATTATTAACATTGATTTTGGGAGCATCAGTTGAGACCTTAAATACATGTGCTAATATTTACATGATAGGAAGCTTAGTTTCAATGCTAATGAGTTTTTAGTCATCATGACTATGTAAAGTGTGTTGAAAAGCAGATGGGAAGCGAACATCTCAAAGAGACTATATAAAAGAACTTTAGAAAAATGTGAAATCATGTTCGTGTCAACTGCTTTTCAAGACGCAAGAACAGACAGATCTCCAATACCATCGAAAGGCAGTACATTGGGAATGGACAGAAATGTGTGTGTTTTACATAGTGCAACACTGGAGCAGTGTTTCTCACTGTCACAAGCTATTATTGTTGTGAGTCAGATTTAAAAAATCCTTCACCAGCTGTTTCCGTAGGCTTGGGAAACGATGTTACTCTTCTCCTGAAGATCTTGGTATGCATAAAAAGTGCAGGAATATTATTTAGAAAGAAAGGGTATGGTAGGCAATTGGCAAATCTGTTAATAGACAGTCATTAGAAGTTAGCAAACTTTATCTTTTGACCAAAACTTCTTTAATAGTCTTGAATAAATATTGCTGAAACTGTCAGAAATATCTATTGGAGTCCAGATCTTGAATCAGGTGGAGAGTACTGATAAGAAATGCTCTAGTGTTTCCATTGTTCCTGGTCAGTTATCATCTTCTCTTCTTCCATGCAATAGGTTTAGTTGAAAGTTTTATAACCAGACAGGGTTGCATTTCATATATTGTTGTTTATTTGCAAAAAATAGCGTTCCACTCCCAAGTAAGTCAGGAATTTCAATTTTTAGGGACATATTGGCACATAAATACTGATAGATGAGCAAACAGAAATAAAAGTCAGTTTTATAACATGTTTTTCAGGCACTTAAAAGAAATTGTGGATGCCAAAGTAGAGAACTGCTTCCCTAGAGTGAATAAAATTTAGCAATGTAAGTCCAGTTGCTTTAACAAGCATACATTCCAATACTGCAAGTAGTCTAAAATTATCATCATCAGTGAGTACATTAATGAAACCTTGTTTTTCTTGTAATTTCAAACTGCAAAAATAAGTCTTTGGGGCATAATAAGATGATAGCATACGGTATCTGTTTTAATAAATGATGTTCAGATAGGAAATACCGTCTGATGTTTATATTTTGAAATCTTCATTGTTAAGTTTTTCTTTATTTGGTGAATGTTATTGCCCCTGGTGTCCACAGTTACAGGCAGAACAGGCCTGTCTTGATGATTTAAAAAACAACCCAAACTAAACCACCAGGAAAAAAAAATATTTCCTCTCATATACTACTCAGTGACTCAATGTTGTCTGGCATACGGTTATTCTGTTGACTGATTGCCACTGGATTTTATTTATGCTTTTTAATTAACAATTACAGTTTAAATATCTCATATAAATCTATGGTCTGAGGGGGGGTGGTTGTTGAACTTTATTATGTTATTTTAGTATGCAGAAAAATCACAGTATTAGATTTCACTAGATCCCAGCTTTGTAGTGGTTCTCTTTACCTTTTAGAAGATCAAAAACGACTGATTCATTTTGGGTTGGTCTTTGTTCCAGTTTATGTAATTTGACTACAGAAACTCTTCTTTAAGAACAAGAACCTGCAAGCCTTTACTTTATTTTTTTAAAAAGCATATTGCAGCTAAGGACTGTTCAACTAATATAGTTTTATGGGTTATAATGAGGGTGCTTCAAATCATATTCACCTTTAATTTCTATAATATTATTGCAACAATGAATAAAGTGCTTAATTACTATTCCAGTATGTCAAGGTCTTTTCTTTTTCTAAATATGCTATAGGAAATAAGCACAAAGGATTTAAATTGATCTCTTTTTATACTCATCTGCTCACATAATTGATTCCCCAGTATTGAAACGTATTCTTTTTGTCTGTATACCAAAGATTTCCTTGCAAAGGTCCAGCCCCAGCAGGTTGATTACACACTTGTTACCTGTAATTCAATACAGCAGCGCCCTGTTTACAAAGTCCAGATTTCCTGGGCTGTCAGTTAGGGCAATCAGCACAAAGACCAAGAGCTTTTGGAACTAAATAAACAATGAGAAAAACATTCAGGGCTGCCAGTAACCTTCACAGGTAATTTAACAGCCTTTGACTACAAGGCATCAGTTGCTGTAGATGTCTGGCGAATATGAAATCTGACATTCTCCCTTGCCATGTTCTGCCAATAGGTGCGTGTGTAATCTCTCACCGAGGCTCGCCGCCGCTCCGCTGCGCTCAGCCAAACTGCCTTTATTATGACGGACGCCCACACCTGCGTTCTGTCACCTACGTGCCGTACGCTCTTCCAAAAGGATATAGACAATTGTTTACATTTTCAGGGTTAAGGAAATTTAAAGTCACTCACTCGTCCCTTCTGCCATTCCTCTTCTGGTCAGCATCCTGCTCTGTGCAATTTTTTTGATCTCTTTTTAGAAGTGTTTAAATATGAAGAAAGAAACTGCTTGATCAATTCTGCATAAATTGGACTCTTTTTATTGCAAACAGGGAACAGAGTTATCTCTATTTTCTAGATGACCTTTAAGTACGGACAGATTATTGTCTAAGGCTTTGTTTTTATGTATTTTTAATTTAACTTGTTTTATTTCTGATGTATTTGGTACCTTTCATGTCGATTCAGATAATGATTAGAACAGCAATTTTAAAGACCTCTGACATACTAAAGCAGACAAAAATATCCATGAGGAGAAGAAAACAGAGACAGAGATTCATCTGAGTCTGTGTAAGAAAATTTCATATCTTCTACTTCAGCAGTCAAATCTCTTTGCAAGCAGATAAAATTAATGTTATCTATACAAGTTTAAAAGTGCATCTGTTAAAAAAAACAAACCCACAAAAACCAAGTATAATACTTATAAGTTAGATGTTTATTGTCCATGTAAACTACCCAAACTATCTGACAAATAAACCTTTTCTTGCATGCCTGCAACATACTTGGCTCATAGAATCATGTCTTCTTTTGTAATTATTCCTGATATATAAATCTGTAGAGTAGACATCTTGCAAGCTGATATAAAGAATCTATTTTTTTTCATAACTGTTGTACAAATATAAGAACTGAAATTATTTGAAAAAATTGGGAAAATCTATTATTCGATTATGCTTTAACCAGAAACTGTTCTATTTTTACGCTTTTGTTCATGACTTTCTGAGTGCCTTGTTGTGGTCAGTGTAACAGGAGATAGCTGAAGGTGTTGTGCAACAGACACTCCCCAGTGCTTGATTCACTCTGCCCTCCAGTTCTGTCTCAGGCAACATGCTTGTGCAGCTGTAGATAGATGTGCATCTATGACTGAACAGCAAGTGTATATATTTGGTGTTTGTTTAGTTATAATTATTTGCTGTGTCTGACTTTGCAATGAACATACAGATTTAAATTATATACAGACATGATTTGGATTGTAATGTGGGTTTGTTTTTGTTTTTTTTTAAATTATATTCTCTGCAAAAATAGAGACTGGAACACTGGCAGACCAGAAGCAGTTTACTAAAAGCATAAGTAATTTAAGTGAGAAATTCCAAATTCGTTTGGGGATCCCTAAATATTTGTCGGTCTTTCTGTGGTCCCAGGGGAGCAGGGAAGAGGATAACAACACCACGGTTTTCATTGTGCATTAATGGGGTCAGTAACAACGCTGTGAAGGCAATGATCTTACTAAGAACAAAGTATTGTAAAAATTTGGTTCATTTACAATGTATGGGCATAGCAACAATTAAGGATTCTAGTACAGAAAGTGCTAATGTGATTGTAAGTGAAACAGGCAATTGGGCATAGCATGGTAACCTGTGGGAAGCAGCCATGTCCTGCGTGGGATACTCGTGGAAACTTATGGAGCGGACAGTGACAGCTCAGTATTTATGGTGTGTTTCACACTAGCGGATCCATTATATGGTCAGAGTGGGTTGCATTTAACTGTTTCAGCAATGGCAAAGTAGGGAAATGCCACGGGAAAGTGCTTCTGAGGTGGTGTCTGCTTGCTTGTAGCTCATTTAGACATTGAGTACTCACTGCAGCTTGATGATAATATATCTTTACCCCGGGTTAGGTTCAACTCAAATAATCAGTGTAATACTTTCAATAGCAATCGCCTGTAATTTTTTTTTAATTATTTCTTTTCCATTACAAAATAATCTATACTTGACAAGAACTAAGATAATTTTAAGGCCTAGTCAAAAACGTGATCTGCAAGGGTAGCTGTGTTTATGTCCTGCTCTGAAATCAGCCTTACCTAAGTGAGAAATAAGGTCCCTCTGAGCACAGCCCTGTGCTACATTCTGTGTCTAACACAACTGAGCTAAGCTGAAGTACCCAAATGCACCTGTAGCCAAGAGGTTTTTTTCACATGGTTTGTCACAGACTCTTTAGACATTTCTCAGAACTACCCCCAAAATGCATGCTGCACGGTTACTTCTTTTGCAAGGTAAGAGAACTAACCTTAAGGAAAATTGCAGAAAAGTATTGGAAGACTGGTGGCTTTTGAATTGCAGTAGCACACTGCCCAGTGATTTCATTAGCAACTGATAAATCCTTCTGCTTTAAGTTTTAGCTTCTCTTGCCTTTCTGTATTGCGTGGTGGGTTTTTCTGTGTGTGGATGGGAGCTAGATTTAGAGACAAAGGCCAGGCTGTTTCTTTAAGGTGAGAACCATCCTAGATTGCTACTCTATGCTTATTGTCATTAGTGGGTTTGATGGCACAAGCAGTAACATCAGCACACAGGTCAGAATCAAGTGGAGGGCTGATGTTAGGACTCAGCTTCATTTTAAATAAGTTTATGGACTAAATTTAAATATGAATGTGAAGAAATTGTGACTAAGAGGATTTGAGTAGGTAGATATGTACAACAAACTTTGCATGTGCTTCTGCTTCAGAACTTCTCCTTCCACTCATTTCTGAGTTGATGAAATTCTGGCGTAGGTAGGTCTCGTCACAGTTATTTTTCAGCTCCCGAACTCTATCCCACACATTTGAAATGCTTCCATTTTACTAGTTTGATTTTACTAGTAATTTGTCCCTTTAAAAATTTTTACTGTGTTTTATTTGTGTCATATTCTGCCACAGAACTCTCCCAGTGGGCAATGCTTCATAAATTTCAACAGCAGCTACGTCCAATTTAAAAAAGAAAAATGCTTATTTAATGAAAAAAAAAAATTTACTGCTTGGTTTAAAAGAAGACAATACAAAACGTGAATTTTACCTCAGGATTTGCAGCTACTGCTGTATTTATCTATCTTTTGACTGAATGGAAAGCCCTAGCTATCTCACTTATCTCAGTAATGTCCATTAAGCACACCCAGATAAGATAATATTTACATATTGTTGCTTTCAAAATGAAATCTTTCAATGGAAGACTGTGGTTTGTTGTTAGGTTTGCTTCCAGTTTTCGTTGTAGACTGCTTCTCCAGTACATCTCATTTGACTGATCATGCACAGTAATCTAACAGTCAAGAGTGATCAGGAAAGGGAGAGAAAATGCTGCTGAATCTTCAACTCTGCTGCTGGTTTACCATTCCCCAAACGGAGGGAAAGCATCTGAAGGCAAATCCCACATGTTCTGCATCTGCATATAAAATAAGTCAGGATAAAACTGTTAGATTTTTCCTGGGGAAAAAAAAAAAACAAAACAACAAAGGTTAGCTGTTGTTAGCTGGAGAATGATCTAGTTTTCGTCTTCTGTTTTAATGAATTGCTTCATACCTCTTTACTTCAGGGCAGATTTAATACTACTGTTGATATTTTGATATCTCTGGAGTGTAATGTATTTATGTTACAGTATAATTGTATTTTACACTTCTTTGTTTAACTTTTGATTCTCAAATTCATCTACCCGTATCAGAGGGGAAAACAGACTGAAGATATTTTAACTGTGTTCTAATCATTCCTGACTCTTAATTTTTAAACAACATATTAAGCATGGGGTTTTGCCTCTCAATGATGTATCAGTTGAATGGGATCAGGCCCCAGTTCAAAACAGAATTCTCACAAATCAAATTGATGTATTTTTTTAAACCCAGAACAGTATTAGGACTGTCAAAGGAATTCTTCCTTACACCTCATTTTCTGTCAGCAGGTGTTTGTTCATTTGTTTGTTTGGTTTTAACTCAATTTGTGATCATGGATGCCTAAGCAGGTTAACTTAGGTTAGTAGCAAACACCAAAAAGATATTTCTATGCCGAATGAAAGAGGATTTTCATAATGGAAACACACATTAATTGAAAAATGCCTGCTCTAAAGTGAAGTTGTTAATAAGCACAAAGCAAATGAGTAACAGAATAGAAGTGCTGCACAACTTCAGAGATGCTTTAACACATGCGAAGGTACTTCTACCTGTAGTGTCCTTTACTGGGGTTGTACTGAGAATCACTATACTCACCTGAATTAAAGATGACACTTTTGACAGGCAAGCAGGAAAAGCTAAAAGAGAAGATGTGGGAAAAGGCAGCATTCACACAAGGTAGACTGTTGTGTAAATGAATTCCGGGGGATCAAGAAGCAATATTTTATAAGATGTATTTGTAGCTTTCCTTTGCCATCCATAGGGTCTCTCTCATGCACAGTCTCCCATTGTTTTTCCTTTTATTTTTTTTTTCCTCCTACATATTCTCTGTAAATTCCTTTCTTAATTATACCAATGACATTAAGAATTCTTGGGAGGCAAAAATACATTCATACAAGACCCATTGTATCTCTGACAGCTTTTATGATGAAGGAATACAGTTGGAATTTTATCAGAATATCACAGAAGAATTACCGTTACAGCTAGCCTTACTTATGTTCTGGAAACTTTAGGGTCATTTTTTTGAGAGGGACAGGAAGTTGTATGCTTTGGGGTTTTGATTTGTTTTGTTTTAGGAATTTCACAAATGGGAAAATCTCTTTGAACTCTCAGCTCTTCTGAGTTTATATTTTCTTGAACGCTGGGCTGCAGCTTGCCCAGAGCATTCAGTTGTAGAGCCACTACTCTGAAGGTTGACTGTGTTCCAGTCTCACCATCGCTTACATTGAACTGTGAAATGCATGGTAATTTATATTTACATTGAGCCCCAGCACCAGAATTCAGGAGATTGTATGAGAATCTTCTATTAACTTTTCCTCCTTTTTTGTTGTTTTGGTTTTGTTTATTCGTTTGGGGTTTTTTTGCTTTGTTTTAAATGAAAACATTTGGTCTCCATTATAGTGGAAATATACTTGATGTGACCTTGGGACTTATTAGCATGGGCACAAACTTCTGTAGCTTCATGTCCCAGTTTCTCAGTGGTTACTGAGTGATTACTGAGTAGTGAGGTTTGAGTACCTTGCACACAAATAATGGCACCAAGCCCAAAGGAATAATCCTTGTACTTTTCATGCAGGAAAGGCTTTGGCCCTTTTCTTTTCCCCATGGTGCTGCTATGGTCCTGGGTGGAAGGAGTCATGTTGATTGGAGCTTGACATTGTGATGGCTGGAGGCAATAGCAAAGTCTGTGGTGGTAGAAGTAAAGAGGAAGAGAGATTAGTCCCAGGGCCAAGAAAGTGCAGCAATGCAAGGGAAGGGTTGAAGATGGGAATGTGTGACTCACAGAGCATTGCCTGGTTCCTCATGTGAGGGGGACGAATTTTTCATGCTGTGTAGGAGGAAGGAGAGAGAATGTATTTCCTCAGAGCTTGTTCTGTTGACTCTTGCCTTCTGTTATCCTTTATACGTATAATCTTTGAATGGGTTGCGTTGGAAGGGACCTTAAAGATCATAGAGTTCCACCCCTCCCAGCCATGGACAGGGACAGACCAGGTTGCTCAAAGCCCCATCCAAGCTGGCCTTGAACACTTCCAGTGATGGGGCATCTACAGCTTCTCTGGGCAACCTGTTCCAATGCTTCACCACCCACTGAATAAAGAATTTCTTCCAAGTAACCAACCTAATTCTCTCCTGTCTTTTAGTTTAAATTATTCTCTGTTGTCCTGTCCCTATCTGCATGTGTCTCAGCTGTTGAGTAGCCTCAACTGTTGGTGCATGTGATGCCTTCTAGGATTAATGAATCTGTTGATGTCTTTTCTCCAGTATTCTTCAGCACCTCATACCCATCAGCATGCTAAAGGCAAAGGAATCCCTTCTAAGCTGACATACAGAAAGCCAGAAATCTATGTTAATTCTCTGAATCTCCATCAGCTTCATGTCTGTGAAAGCACTGGTATAAGATGAAGGCATAACATTGGTTTATTTGAAAATGTGCTCCTGAAAAGTATAGCATTTCTGCTCCAAGTTGGTCTTAGTGTTATTTGGATACTAGCATGTATCCTGATCTTAATTGTTCTTCCAGAATAAATCTTTCTGGCTTATATTCCGTTCTCTAAAGCAGGTTGCACAACTTTTAGTGTTTTCTTCCTTTAAAAACAAACATAGCCTGTCAATGGTATTATATAAACAGATAGCTGTAAAATATATTGTCCTTATATATCATCATAATGCAAATCCGAGCTGTATTTATTTGCTACAACCAGTGACTGCACTGATTGCATCCTTATGAAAATAAATGTTTCTTTAAAAATATACAGGTGAAATTAACATAGCAGTTAAGAAATGAAGAGGTGGATGTGGGGGGGTGTTTCCTGAACATTTTATCAAAGAAGTTTGTGAAAGGAAAAATGTCAAAAGTCACGATGAGTAATAGAAAATTAGGATTGAGATTGGTTTTCAAGGGAAAGATATATTTAACTAACTTTTTAGGTTTTAATTTATTTTAACATAGAATTTAGTTAAATGCTCGGGGTGTGTGCCTGGTCTAGAACGTGAGCTTTATAAAAATTCTCTGAAAGCAAAACATTGAAGTTATGTTTTTTTAAAGATTTTTTTTTTTGATGTAGGTTTAGTATCACTGTCACAGCATCTGAGGCTTCTTTGGAAGAAACTACATAGGTAACACTTTTATAAAGGGTTTGCATCATAGAGACTTTTGTGATTGATTTGTACATACTACAGCAAAAATTGCAGCAATAAAACAGATCTTACCCAAATGACAAGTTGAAACAAATAATTTTATTTATTTATTTATTTAAATGAATTTAGAACTCATGAAAAGAGCCAGATTGACAGCCACAGAGACTTAATTCCTCTGTTCCACAGACTACGTACAAAACAAAGTAGTGCAGGATCCTTATGTGGCCCTGCTCATGTCTTAACCTTGATCTGTAGCTACCACCTTTAGACATGAGTGGTTCAGTTTACGTCCCCATTCTCCACCTAACCTAAAACTGCCAAGAAGAGTGGCAAATGTGATATTGTAGAGGAAACTGGTCCCACAGAACTGCCGACCGATATTACAGAGACAATTCGCACTGTTGAGTAACCAGTGACCTGGCCAAGGTTCAAAGCAGAGGGATGTATTTGTGAAGGTGTCTGCGCTTCTATGCCGAAGTCCCAAAGTGGTTTGTCATCTGGACATGATATTCCTCTTTGCTCCCTGATTAAATCTAGCCAATGGTAGGAGATTTTGCACTCTATCCGCATACATTTGCGTTTCAGTTGCAATTTGAGCAGCTATTCAGAAGGTCAATCATTTGTTAATTTATTTTTTTTTTAAGTCAAAGAAATCAAAATAATTGTCCCTCAAGACCACGTTTGAAGGCTGTTCCCACAAAGGGTCTCCTGAATTTTGCCTCTTCCTCCTCATACTTTCTCTACCAGTGAGTCTGATCAGGAGTAAGTTATATTGCCCTTGGTGGAAGAGATTAAACAAATTCTATAGACTTGTGTGCATCAGACTTTGGCAGTAGCATGTCTGCTTTCTCTGGAAGCTTACCTTGTCTGTCTAGCAGCTATGGAAATCAGTCAGAGGCAGCCATTAAAGCTTTTACACTGTGATTTCAATTAGCATGCATTTAAGTTAGTCAACCGTAGTTATTTCTTTGCAAAGGTCAAGTAAAGTTACTGTCCTGTTACCAAAATGCCCCCATATTGAGTAGGGACTATTAAGCATACCAAGAGTATTGATGTAATATTATTTCATTGCTAAATTGAGTAAAGATCACAGAATCACAGAATCAACTAGGTTGGAAAAGACCTTTGAGATCACCAAGTCCAACCTATGACCTACCACCATGTTAACCAGACCATGGCACCAAATGCCACATCCAGTCTTTTCTTATACACCTCCAGGGACGGTGACTCCACCACCTCCCTGGGCAGCCCATTCCAATATCTAACCACCCTCTCTGTGAAGAAATTTTTCATAATGTCTAAACCTCCCCGATGCAGCTTAAGGCTGTGTCCTGTCATGCTTTTGCTGGTTGCTTGGGAGAAGAGGCCAAGCCCCACCTGGCCACAAACTCCTTTCAGGTTCTTGTAGAGAGCAATAATGTCTCCCCTGAGCCTCCTCTTCTCAGGCTAAGCAGTCCCAGCTCCCTCAGTTGCTCCTCATCGGACTTGTGTTCCAGACCCTTCACCAGCCTTGTTGCCCTTCTCTAGACACACTCCTGCATCTCAATGTTCTTCCTAAATTGAGGGGCCCAGAACTGGACACAGCACTCAAGGTGTGGCCTCGCCAGTGCGGAGTACTGTGGACAGTCACTGCCCTGGTCCTGCTGGCCACACTATTCCACAGGCCTGGATGCCATTGGCCTTCTTGGCCACATGGGCACACTGCTGGCTCGTGTTCAGCCAGCCACTGTCTGTCCAGCCCCTTTGTACCTATCCTGCAGTGCTGCAGGAGGTTGTTGTGGCCAAGGTGCACAGGTGTTCTTAAGATGTTCTTGAGGTCAATAATGCAGAGATGTGCCCCTTCGCCACAGGGGTCTATTTCAAGTCAGAACATCGATCTTAGATGAGAAATAACATATGAAATATTTTCTATAATTTTCAGGTTTTATTCTGCTTGTATGTTTTAAAGCTGTACTGTTAAACATAGTTCAATTATGTTCTCCTCTTAAAAGAAAGTGATTGTATGAGCTACTACTAGTTGTTTAAAATGTGAAATTTAAACTGAGAATAAGAAAACTTCTTTTTGGGAGTTTTTGTACTTGCATGTGGGCAAAAGAATGTATGTACTGAAGTATTAACAGATTTGATTGGAAAGGTAAAAATTCTCAGTGGTTGAGAGAAATTTCATTTGAGTTCACTTTAGCACATGATGCTTTTTTTGTTGTTGCTGTGGTCAAGTTAGTGGCTGCTGATGCAACTTGACCTGTAGAACTAGTGTAACATTGCTATGCAGAAAATATAAGTATATTTTTGTTACAGAAAGTAAGCAATCTTATTGTAATGCTAGTGGTATTGTATTGTTGAGATGACACGGCTCTTATAGATATGTTTGATACTTGCCTAATACCTTCGTGTTTTAGGTGAGATCTCAGCTCAGTATTGAGAAGTGACAAATTTTATTTAGCACATATATATTAATTAACAAATGGCTTTTTGCTGGAGTTTAACTTTTAATTGTAGAGCTTTTTTAGTGGGCAAATTACCTGTGCTTTATGAATTGTACACTGCTGTAACTTTCCTTAAGAGGGTAATATATATCAATAAGTGAGTGAAATAAGATGGATTGGCATTAAACTCAGATCAGAGCTTTCCGACAGTCGCAACTCAGCTTCAGAAGATGTGTAAGCTTAAAATTCTTAGCTTCTAAGAGCCCTATTGTGAACACTTCGTAAAAAAAAAAAGTTAATTCTTCCAAGTAAGTAAAAAAATCTAATAATTTTGGTAAATGATCATGTGGTGATTATTAAACTAATATGTAATTAGCATTTTCTAATGACAATCATAATCTTGACAAATGATCCATTCATTTTTTTCTGATCATTAAAGACTTTAAAAGCACTGATTTTTGTTAACTGGGGCCCTTGGCTGTTCATCAGTGGTGCAATTCAACCTAATACTCCAGTGGCCAGTAATCAGAGAGTTAACTATTAAGTGAAGGAAACTTTATCATTGTCTTTATGAACATTACCTTTATTTCTTGTCTAACAGAGGAGGTAGACAGAACTGTAAGAGCATCTAACTGATACATACTCATCCCTTTTTTTAAAATGGTGAATTACACCAATTTTTTTTATGTTTTATATGATCAAAATTCAGCCAATACGTTGACAATAGTATGATCTTTGAGGTTTTTCAAGTACAAGTTTTTATGTGTGTTTTTTTTTTAAAGTTAAACCAGAAGTAGATTTCAATCTTCTCAGTATGTGTATTTGTTATTACTTCTAAAAGGTTTGATTTTCTTGGGGGGGGATGTTGTAGTTTTTTTCTGTGTTAAAACATGTCCTTTCTTCTCTTCGATAGCAACATACTTGCCCTTATGAATTCCTGTAGATAGCCATTACCTATGATATATTATCCAAGAGCTTGATTCTACAAATTGGTAGTTAACTTACATCAGAGATACTGAACATGGCTTAGCTAAATGTTCTCCTATGTGCAGGAAGCATCCTATAACCAGTGCTGATGTTCACATCCTCTTGTTTCCCTTTGAAATTCCTTGTATTTTTGACCTATGCCATCACAGAGATACTCCTCTTGTTCTTAGCTCTCTGCAGCAACTCTGTAGCTGCCTGTCCTCACTTTGCTGAAACACACCCAGAATTCATGGCCCCTCTGCAGCCTAACTCCTTTTTCAGGTTTGTTTGTCCAGCAGAGTCTTATTTTCAGTTCTTTTCCCTGCGGTTGGAATGGAGGTATTTTATATTTACAGAATGTGAAAGATAAAACAAGCATGCAAAAAGTATAGCAGTGTAGTACATAGTACCAAAATATTTCTGTGTTTGTTTACTTTAAATGTTTGAGTTTATGCAGAGACAAACGGACTTCAAAAATCTAGGACAGATGATCAGAAATGTGGGTAAGGACAGCATGTTCCTCTGCTTTATTTAGCACTGAGCATATTAATGGGTGCTCAATAAATGGTAATGGTTTTGGAGACATGATGATTGATGTTTCCTGGATCAAAACATAGAGGTTTTGTTTAAGAACAGCCCAGCTGGCAGAGTGATCCTCTTTTGAAACTGTTTGTGATCAAAATATGTCAGAGCTGTATCTATAAAATACAGTAGGCAAGACTTTTTGTCAGTGGATTGGTTAATTTATTTTAACAGTAAACTATCAACTGTATCTTTGATTATTCATCCCTCCTGTCACACCATATTCCTATCAGTGATTTAAGAGCGCTGCTCTTTTTCTGCTTTCCAGATTTTGTTTCTTACATTGTGAACATACTGCTCTCAAAAAAGGACTATATATTTTTGGAGTAAGAACACATACAAAGTACTGAAAAGAGAGAATTACATATTTATTTGTGTACAAAACTTCACCACACACATACTTTGGATAGTCAGTATTGAGGAACAGAAAACTATCACCTGTCTTTTAAGGAAAGGTGTAGCTCATGTGGTGCCATCCTCCCTGATCAGAGCACACCTCAGTGTGACTGGTATAACCACAAGCTCCAAGATCAGAAAATGAGCATGTCTCTTTGTCACCTCAGTTGGTTGTTCCTCTTAAAGAAGGAGGCTTTGAGTTAAGAGGAGATGGCTTCTGAATTAATGGCTTCTAAGATACTTAGTACAGGCATTGAGCAAAGCCAATTAAAGCCATCCTTGATATTTCCATGGTTGAAGTAATAAGTGGGAATTCGGATAGAAAGCAGGCAAATTTAGCTTTCTTTTCTCTCACCCTTTTTCTGGAGGCTACCTCTTTCTCTTCCACTTCTCTCTCCACCCAGCTCTTTTGTCACCCTTAAGGAAAATAAATCCATTATAGTATCCTTTCTGACCTTTCAGTTTGTCCTGTATATTTCTCCTTGTTTTTTTAATGCTTTTTGGATACTCTCAAGAGGAAAGAAACATTTTTAAGGAAAAACTCACAAAGTTGATTACACTTTAAAAAAATGGGAATTAATTTCAAATGTTGGGAGCATATTTGCAAGATAAATTACATGAAATGTTTTTACTTACTTCATTTGGAAACTTTCTATTTCTAAATTTGTATTAAAATGGTTATTTTAAGTAAAGCATGAAAAAGTCAATTGTTAAGGCGTCTTTAAAAATCTGAATCTCTCCATGGGATAGATATGTAAATATCCAGAGTACACAATTCTTATTGTATTGATGTGTAGCAACAAGAACCTCATGAACTAGGGTTATTGACAAAATAGACTGCAACAGCTCGGAAGAGTAGCTCATTGTGTCTGAATGCATTTAGGCAGCTTTAATTCCTGAATTAATTATACAATATACTATAAAGCTACAAAGAAAAAGCCATTAAAGTCATCTGTGTCAAAGGAAATTTGTATATTGAGGAGTAGATTGTGGCATATAGCCACCGCTGCAAGTCTGGGTTGTATGGGGAGATTGTCTGCCCAAAACAGAGTTATGCTACAACCGTCTGGTTACAGTGAAGGCAGCAAGAGTGTTGGTATTGCCAGCTTACATGTTGCTGCACAGCTGGTCTGGGTGGTAATTTCTGGTCACTGTTATTCACATTTAACATTACTGAATTTCTCTCTTCCCTCAAAAATGAAAACAAGTAACTGTTCTTACTTTGAGTCTAGAAACTTGGGACATTAAACCCTCAAATATCTGAGCTAACACGAGTTGTGAAAAGATTGCAATGATTGGTAGCACTGTAGTGTTGAAGACACATTTAAGAAGAATGACTCTTCCTGATTGCAACAACCACTGCCCCTTTCTCTGCCCATTTCTAACAATAGCTGTGAAGGCAGAGCCGGGGCTATGCTTACTCCCTCCTTACTCCCATCTGCTTTTTGCTTTTTTAGCAGTTCAACTGAAGCGCTGGTCTTTTAATAACTACTCAGTGAGAGAAAACTTGTTTATCCTCTTGAAATGCCTGTGCACCTCATAAAGAAATTTGGTTCCTAATGGCAGCTATATTGCTGAAATTCTGCCATGTGTTGCTTTTTATGAGATGTGGACATTTGAAAAAAAAAATATGTAATTTCTCACAGAGATGTGATCTTTGAGGGGCAGAGTTTCATGCCAGCAACATACAAAACAAGTAGCTGAAGCTAGGGCCTGAATACATTTACTGCAAAGAAATTGTGAAAAAATCCTCTCCCCAGTAGCAATAAAGCACCTTTTGATCTGTATTTCTGAAGCTGTGCTGTTCATCGTTGCTTTCCTTTGTTCTGCTTCTGCCTCCTTTTTCCCCGACAAGCCTGTTTGCTTTAGCCTGCCTGTTTGGTGCTTTGCAGAGCATCTCTGTAAAAAGGGATTTCGTAGCACGTAGGTTTATGTCCCTTGTAAAAATTCCTCACAAATACTGTTTCGTCATTACTTAGTAGGAGTTCAGCACTTTTGCTGCATGGTTCTCTTGACTGAAGGCATGAGTGGTGTACAGGCCCCTGGATAGTTCCTTTGTACTGAAGCAAATTTGACTTAAGATTTTTACTTAAAACAAGTATAATCATGTTTGCATATGGCACAGTTTCTTTGGCAGCCTCAGCACCTCAGCCATTTTTATGCTCCCTCTTTTTTTTATTGTTATTATAGCAGTTGTCCAAACATACAATCACGTGGTACAATCTGTCTGGAAATTCTGATTCTGATGAGAGCAGAGGTGGGAAGAAGGAGGTGGCAAATTGAAGGTTTCAGTATTTTAAATTCAGCTTTTGCTTCAGTCTTCTAAGTGTTCCAGAATCCTCCACTGCAATCACGTTACTGGGACGTATAAGTGGTCCCAAAGATACAAAACTCGAAACCAGTATTAAGTCAATTTGATATTTGTGTGTTGTGGGTTTCGTTGTAAATCACTCCAGAGCTGAGCATGCCATTTTAACCCACAATCTATTCGAATTAGCTCGGAGACCTTTAACTGCAGTGCCACTAGCAGGTCTCACTTAAATATTGTAAAATATTATTATTTGACTAGTGCTCCTTTAAACTAGGCTATTTAATGTATGTGCTGAATATTATACCAAATACAGCTTTTGCGGAATTTCAGGCTTGTGGCCAGGGACACAGAATGAAAAACATTGACTGTTAAATAACATACAAATTAACTATCCAGAAGTTTAACTAAAGGAACAGATTAATAAAGCTGTCAAAACTGCCAATCCTCCTAAATATATATTATAATCTACCATGTTACTGTAACCCAGTAAAGACTTGGTGATATGAGCATAAATGATTTCATCTAGTATTTTTCTTTTCAAGATAAATCCAAAGGTGTTAAGATCACATTGGTTTTATGGTCATGTTTGATATATGATAATATCATCTATGTCTGCAGAATTTATGATATTAATATGAGGAGAATGGTGGGATTATTATTATGGGTCACACAGAATTACAGATCCCAATAATAGTACACCTAAAAAAAGAAAAACTGTCAGCTGTAGTGTAGTGTCAGCGCCCATCTTTTCAAGCTGTTGTAGCTCACATTACAAAGAAGGCCATTTTAGCTAGGAGCATAACAATCTCATTGTATTAATCATTTTCCATGTTTAAGCAATATGAGGATGCCTGCTTTCAGTGACAGAAATAAAATCCTTGAAGGGAACAGTCTGTGAAATAAACTCTGAAGGGACAGTGAGGCTACCTCTCTTCACTCCCCATGGCCTAATTAAGCAGTGGAAAAGCCACCATAAAAGAAATTACATTTAAAAAGACAGATTAGAAACAGGAAGGGTGTGGTGGCAACTGATGTCCGTGGTGCTCCGTTTGCAAGTATCATGAAGAGCAGTTGTGCTAAGAAGCAAAGTAGGGAGTTGCTGATCATGGATTTTTAAAAAATATTTTCACTTTTGACAATGACAGGATTCTCTAGTCTGGTCTAGTATTTTCCTTTTGCAATCCTCTGCAGCAATGTAACACCAAGAGAAAGAAAGCCATACATCCCTCGGTGTGCTATTCTGTAACATTTCATCAATAGAAAGTATAATGAATAAACAATTTCTAATTGAGATTTTAAAGATGCTTATACATGCCTATACACATTTTCCCGTACATAAGTATTAGCATTGGACCCGGGCCTTTGCCGGGTGAGGGTTTTTTTTTTTTTCTTAAATTGCTGGCTTTTGTATTGAGAAGGTCTGTATTGCCAGAAACAATTCGGCCATTGGTTATCCTTTTGAAAATAAGAGAGGTTCAACTGCTGTGATCTGTTGAACTCATAAATGATTGACTTTAGTTGGGTAATAACGTGTGGTTTTCCTGGCTGTGACTGATACAGTATGATATAACCGGAAGAGTGTGAACTATCCAAGAACTACAATTACTTTGAAGGTAGAAAATGGCTGTAGGAGAATTGCTAAGACTGTTCTGTCTGGTGCAGTGTAATGTTCTCCATCTTCACACCTTTGCTGTTTGGCATAATTTGTGTTTGTGCATGGTTTATGTTTACTCTAACCTCCTGTTGATGTTGACACTGCTGGTGAAACAGCGTCAGTGGGAAACAGTGCCCTAGGTGCTCCTGTCTTTCAGTTAAAGTTCCTCCTTTTCCATTAGGAGTCTTTCCCTTCCACAGCAAAACAGCTCACTCATTTGGTAAGCTTTTCCGCCACTCTCATTTTATCTCAAAAGTCGTGGGATCTGTTTTTCATGTAAGAGTATTTTATATCCAGCAGAGTGTACATAAGTCCAGGTCCAAGCAGTGTGCCTCAGTTTACTCTCTAAAGCCGAGAGGAATACTACAGAGCTTTTTTTTTTTTTTTTACTCTCCAGAGCAATAATGGGTACAAATCTTCTAACCAGGTAGACTTCAATGCCCTTTTGGCACTTAGAGGCACCTGTTTGGGAGTGCACCATGAGGATGAGCCATAGCTGTATGAGGCACCACAAAACTTAGGACTCATTAGTCATTAAGGAAAGTTTCTAAACAAAATTAACGAAGAAGCAAAAAATTCTCAAGCTCCAGAAAATAACTCAGTCACTAAGCTCAGATGCTGAGTTCTCAAGTTGGGAGTCAGCTGTAAGCCCGCAGAACCTTCAGTCTCCTCTTTCAGTCACTGGAACAGTTCTCAAGGACCCCCAAGTTGGCAAGCGGAAATATCCATAGGAGCAGTCTGATGAATGGCTTTTCCTGCTCAATTTCTGCATTGTTGCTTCAAGAAAAGTGGTAAAAATGTTTCCAAGTAGTTGCTGTACCTACGGGTGCTCCTGTTCACAGAATGAAGACCCCAGATCCAATGGCCTTTGAGCCAACACTCATGAGGAGAGATAACGGGCAAGAGGTTTTTTCATTCACTCATTCTCCCCCAGTATTCTTGGAAGGCAATGTTCTGTGTTGCTTTACGCTCTCCAGTTTGTATAAAGCATGGCAAGTGCTTCATCCTATGTTATGCAAATATCAGATCACAAGCAATAGAGAAAATTGAGAAAAACTTCACCCTGACGCTTCTGTATAGGCCAGACAAATTACCCAAGCTCACAGAGGAAACAGGACACATTGTTTGAGGTATGGTATAGTGAAAAAATTCCCTTTATGTGCCTTTTGTCATTAGAATTTATGTCTCAGAGACAAGTCTTCACAGAGACTTGCCTACAACATTTAGCCTTGCACTACCTTGAGTAGCATTTGTCTTTCAGACAAACTCCAGCCAGTCAGGATTGAAAGCCACGGCACAGAATGGACTTCACAGTTTTAATTCTTAAGGCAGTAAATGTTACAACAAAAATACTGGGTGGGTAGAATCATTTTCTATTGGTTTTTTTTAAACAGGAAAAGAATATTAGATATTTCATCCGCATGTTAGAGCCCGTAAGACATTCGCTATATTTCTGAAAGCTACCATCACCTTTCGCTGTTATTGTATGCTGATTTTTCTGTTATTGAATAAATGGTATTGGACAGAATTTTGATGATTCTATGTGCAGGTAAACACTAGGATTTGAGGAATGAGTAAAGGCTGCTTGGTGATAATAAATGTGGAAAAATATATGAGTGAAAAAGCAGTTGCTTCTTCATGGGTATATATGGCTGTATGCTCATTGCATTAATATCTATCACATGTGAGTTTATGTTAGAAAACATGATACTTGAGGTTTTATGCATGTGCATTTCTTACTGTTAGGGTTGTGATTTTCACACATCCTGAAAGACGGGCGTAATTTTGTATGTATTAGGCTTTTCTGTGCTTTGTTATTGCCAGAAGCTTGAAATCAATACCACTTTTTCCTTCTGATAATTAAAAGGATGGTTTATCTTTATATGGATCTTTAATTTTAATAAGCTAATAATTCTGATTTTAGCTACTATTATCTTAATAGCTAAGCCTTCTTAAATGTTTTTATCGTAATTCCTTGCATAGTGTTGCCATTTTTTCAGCCTGCATGAATCCTTGCTCTATAGTGACGTCTGCTGGAAGTGGCAAACTGGAATGTTCAAGGGCATATTTAAGCTTTTCAGTTCAGGGTTGCCTTTATCGTTTTGCATGTGCGAAGTATGGACTGTATAGAAGAGCAGCATCACATTTTCCCATTCCCTAACAGGTGTTGCTTCTGCACTGGACTTGGTAGAATTTGGGCTTTATCTTGTAGCAAGTATGTATTTTTTGCCTCGCAGCATATTCCAGCAGTGTAATTTTTGACACTTGTTCTATTCTTGTCATAAAAGTTGATAGTTAGAAGTCATCAGGTTCTGAGAATTAAGTATTTATGCTTTGTATCGGATCCATACTGAGGTGCTCAGATTCAGTTATGACTTCTTACTGATGGTCCTGACACCAATATTTAAGTAATTATGGAGGAGTCAATGAAAGAAATTTATGCTTTTAATCTGATATTCAGAATTAGGTAATATTTACTTTATGTCTTAAAAAAGGTATAACATTCAAAATAGACACCAAACATTTTGCATTAGAGCTAAAAAAGGAAAGTAATGAGCCCATTTTTAAATGAATTCAAAAAGCAATCTGATTTTAGTTCTTGCAATGCAGAGCAAATAAAATAAAAACTATCGTACTTTATTTACTAACCGATGAATTGAATTGTCCGCCTTTTATTACAGATATAAAGCAAAGACTATGAAGAGGCAATCATTTTTGCAGCTATCAGACTTTCAGTAACATATCTCTTGTGGTTTAAATAACAGATAGTTTAAGTGTTTTTCCATTACCTTCGTGTAAATGAAAAATGCATAAAATATTTTAACAAGGCAAAGTAATCCAAGGAGATTGTTATTTTGTGTTACAAATTAGGTTATTTCTGTCATAAAATTAAAGGAAAAAAAATCAACGCAAGGACATTTCAGCTTAATATCATTTACCAGAAGGAACATGTAACAGATTTAATGAGCTAGCAGGTCACCTGAATCCAGCTGTTTCCGACCAGCTTTATGAAACGGAGAATGCAGCTAACGGTAGGAGGTAAGCATTATTACAAGCTCTCAAGGAGTTACAAAATCGATTTCTGCTTGAATGAATTAATTTAGATTATCAATTTATAACCAGCTACACGAATCCCATCAACTCAACAATTCAGTGAATGATCAGGCTCAGCCCTTGCAAGAGCTTAACAATTAGAGAGCTCTGTAGTTATCTCCTGTCCTATGGTGTTGCTAACAAAGTTCCTTAGTTTGACAGTAAGAGAAGGAACATGTTTGCTTAAGGACATTGCAGGAGTGAAACACATCTTTGGTAAGGGAAAAGAGCAGCTACCATAGAGCAACTGTGTTCTCATGTCTTTCCTTCCTAGAAATTCTTCCAAAGGTGACTGAAATGGAGTGGTTCTTTTTACTAGCTAAAAAATATGACCAGTGCAGGGAAGAGGCCAAACCGTCTAATTTCGATCATGTACTTCTAAAGGAAAGAATAAAGGATAGGATGTGGAAACTAATGCTTCTATCTGTCCCACAATCTAAAAGTTTATACCTGTAGTGCTATTAAAAATGTCTTGCCTTTTTGCTGGAATGCAGCGAGGTAGTTCCTCTCCATTCTAGTGCAGTCATTAAAACCTGTGAAAAGAGAATGTAAATTGCTGCTAGTCAGAGTGTTACTGTTTTATTTTGCACGAGTGTTAAATGGCTACTCAGGATGCAAGTCGTTGGTGATTCAGGCTGTTCATCTTTTGATCTTTGACTTGCCTCCTTCTTGTAATATTGCAAAATGGGTATGAGTAAAAGGACATTTGCTGTGCATCAGTTACTGCTGTCTCCCAAAGTATAAAATACAGTGGTTACTCTTCCTTGCCTGTTCAGTCAGTTTTGGCACCATCTTCCCTGTCTCGGAAGATAAGAGTGGTACAGTAAGTACAGCGCTTTATTAGCAGCATATGATTTATCACAGGGACATTAAACTTAAGTAAGTAATTGTGTTTATAAATATCCTTTAACAGGAGCTGGGATTCTGGGTTTAGTAATACACGTCAGTGGTGAAGTACAAAAAAGTGATCAGCTGTTAGGTCATAAAGCCTTATTGTTGCCTGAAAATAACCTCAAATTATTACATTTTAGGGCTGAGGAAAATCAATAGGATTATATTGGTCTTCTTCTAAAAGGTACATTTGCAGTGCAGCATTCAAAGAGTAATAGGCATGATGGCTTCTGTTAGGGACAAAAGGAGTTGCATCTACGTCACGTGGAAAGTGTACCACTAAAAAGACCTCAGATTCCTGACAGTTTTAAACCACTAACAAAAATTGTTAAATAGCTCTGTTGCCCTTATGCTGTAAGAAAGTGGAGGGTTTTTAAGTACTGGAAATGCATCTTCTAGACAAACTTGGATATGTTCACATGGGCTACCAGTGCTTTTATTTTTTTTCCCTTGACTTGGCTGTAAACAGCCTTCTCTAAATTCTCTCTGGACAGACAAAAATTGAAGACAACAATGCAAACCTATTCTAGCGGAACAATTAAAAATTATGAGAAATCCTTTTTTTGTAGTCTTTTCTGTAAAGTTAGCTCTAATTTGACAATCAAATTATTGTCTTGTTCCTCATTATTTATTATTATTTTAGCAAGGTTTTATGCTAGCACTTACAGAAGTTGGTGATTGTGAGATGGTAGAATTTAATAGTCTCTGATTTCGTGGGACAGGCATTGTACAGTCCTGTAAGAAGCATTAGTCCACCCTATAGACCTCATTCTGAAAACTCTTCCAGGCTAAACATAGGTCCTCAAGATCCATAAAGTGACCCTGCAGTAGGTTAACTGAGTGTTGGGATCTGTCAGCCCATCAAACAGTAAAGGAACTCATCTGGAGATACTCTTGTTTCCATCTGTACCAATCACAGCAGGTACCATACCTTTTGGAAAATAAGATTTAAAGTATATATGGCACTGATGAGAGTGAACCTGTAAGTTTTTACATGTATGCCTAGTGCCTTATGCACTTTCCCAACCACCTTCTCTAAAACCAAATTCAGTGGATGGGATAATGCTGCCGTTGGATGGACATTCGGGATATTTGCTGCTGAAAACACTGGGGCTTTACAAAAGTAGCTCTTCATGTCAGCACATTTTGCTGCCCTGCATGCAATGCTGGAAGCAATGTAATCCTGACAGCACTGTACCTCTGTCTTTGCAGTATGAATTTTCCACAAGTTTCTATGCTTCTGCCACCACACTCTTTCCAATACCCAAGACAGCTCCTTCAAGCTAATTCCAGTGCCAGTATGATCTCTTCTGCTATAATGCTTGAGTCTGAGGGGATAGCTAAATAAATCTCCCACTGTGAGCTTTCATTGAAGAAATTCTCTCAGATTTGGATAGTTTATCCCTGGAGCATGCTATCATTCATGGAAGGGCAGCTAAAAATTAACAGGATTCAGAGGCTCAGTGACTTCCCAAATGTCAGTCTTTCACATCCAGCAGCTATTGGGCTGAGATGAACCTGTAACTTTTCCTTTGAGGGGAGAACCTCCTGCCACGTCCCATGTCAATCTCCCTTTCTTCTTTATGCCCATAATCATTTAGTAGATGAACTGCAGAGCAAATCCATCACAATGTGGGATCTGTTGCACAGCCTAGAAATGGCGCCTTTTCTTACCTATGTGTTTGGTCAAGTAGTTGTAGCTATCTGTTCAAGCATGGTGAACTAAGTTTTTAGATATGACCTAATAATGTCACTTATTGCACTGTGGAGAGTTTTAACTCAAGAAAAATTTAAGTCTCTTTCAACTGTTGCAAGGAAGGCCTGGTTAGTGTTTCTCTGAATGATGTGCAAGTTGTTCCCATGGTGAGGCATGCCTCGGTGACAAGGCAGGAGTGTGTTACAGGTGAGCAGCCTGTATCCCAAGCACAAAAGCCCTGTGAGACACACGCTGGCTCTGGGGACCACTGTGGGTGTTTCTGCATCATGATCCTGGGAAGAGAAGTGCTGCATGGAGGTACCTGAGCAGCTGCAGGCAGAGGTGGCTCAGGGTAGCCAGGTGGATTAGCAGAGACATTCCTGCAGAGCTGGTCACAGCAGGAGAGGCAGAAGGGGTAGTCCAGCATGGTGAGGAAAGGGCTGGTACCAAAAAGGTTCAAAATATTAATGTCAAGTTCAGCCACATCTCTGATAGGAATCACTGTGATTGTGTAGTGTTTGTGAAACAACCAGCATAAAAACTAATATTGCTGAAATCAATTAATATGGCTAAACAAGGTTTAGGGCTATGGCCTTCAGAAAGCTAAATGCTTTTTGCACAGCCCATTAGCAAAAATGGTGGTATTTTCTTTAAGACTTCTTATGTTCTTTTGCAAACAAAATAGGTTGTACTAGATAAACCCTGTTTCAGGAGTTTTACTTCCTTATTATCAAAGTTCATGAGATTTTCAACTAACTTTCCAGTCAGAAAGGATATTAATAGCCTTGTTGTGTGAGGATTTTCCTTAGCATAGTTTCAGAAAGGTGCAAACATATTCATCAGAAGTGATTATTTGTTTAATTATGCCAGAAAATGCTGGTAAGCTTTTGGACTTTCTAATTTAGGCCAGTGCAATTTTTTTCATTATTTTCATAACTCTAGATATAATCAACTGTAATATTTCAAACATATGTTTCCATTTTATTTTATGTTGGCAAAGCCTTTGATTGCAGTCCCCAGTGCTTACCTTAACTACACCTCATAGAGGCTGTAAATACACCTCTCCTCAGCTGCATTGCAGCTAGAGACAGCGTCTGGCAGCAGCCTAGGATGGGCAAATGACCTCAAAATCCTGAGGGCCTATAGCAGCGGTGTTCCACATTATTGATAGTAGCAGAGATATTGACAGTCTGTGCTTGGAAGGAAAATAGGAGTTTGATATGACATATTGTGTGTCTCAGCAAGACTCATAAATAATTTTGACAAGTTTTTGTATGCATGGGAAAGTCCTTGATTCAGCCTCCCATAAAAATAAACTTCTATTATGGAATGTATTTGTCAAGTGGCTGTGTGATGGATGGAGCTGCGTTTACCCCTTGGCAGTTCGATGAGTTTTAGATGCACAGCTTACCAAAGAGGATTTACGGGCAGTACAGAAATAATTATTCAGTATGAAATACATAATTCCTGTACCTGGATTTTCATTTTTTATTGTATTTTGTTTCTGTTGCATTTCTGGGCTTTAAGACAAAAGGCCTTACCATTTTACTTGAAGCTGTTGAATGTCTGTAGGTCATTTTTGGAGAAACTAATTCCTTTCCCAAACTTGGCTTGTATTTTATTAATTAAACAGAAGCTTTTAACAAATTAGGCAAAACCAGACAAGTTTGCATTTGAAAATTCTTATTTTTACTAATAAAAACTCTCCTGAAAGGATTTCTTAAGCTTCTAGTGGGGAAAAAATTAACAAATCATATCAAATTTAGATTCTTATGATAGGTTTTGCTCATATTGCTCTTATTGTCTTTTTTTCTTTTTCTTTTTTTTCCTCTTTTTTTTTTTTTTGTTTAAACCAAGTAGTATGCTAACATGAAGAGGTCACTCTTTTCTGACATGGAACCTGGAGCCCTTGACACATTTGTTAGACTCATCCTTGAGGCTCCTCCCTCAACTCTTTCTCTGCTTTTTTTTTTTTTTTTTCCACACAATAGTCTTGCTTTTCTGTCAGGGCTGCCTTCATATCTCCTCTTACCTCTGTCATTTCTGCCTGTTCATTACTCCTTTCACCTGTTCTGTTTTTACTCACTTAACTTTTTCTTTAGACTTTCTCTCTTTTTTTTTCCTATTCCTGTCCTCCTGATTGAATGTTCTCCCTGCTGTTAATAGTTTCTCCAGCCTTTCTCCTTTACTTTCTTCCTACTCCTCCACTCCATTTCTTCTTGCCTTTTTTCCTTTGTTCTCACCATTACCTCACATTCTAGCTTATTTTTACACAGTTACTTTATGACTTTCTTTACTTTTTCAGCTGCTTCCCTCTCTATTACTTACCACTTACCACTCCTAACAGTCATATTTTCGTCCTAGTTTGCATCTTCTGACCATGACCTTCTGAAAGATACCAGTTGTTCTGTCTTCCCAAAATGTCTTCTCTGTTTGAAACTTCCCAAAGTCGTGAACATGACACTTTTTTAGTCTTTACAGGACTATCCAGTTTTGGATAGTTCCCATATCCATGGCTGAGGAATCACACTGTCCTAACTCTTCAGGAAGAACAGTGTAGTCCTGAATGTGTTAACAAAGCTTTCTGTTGTAAAAGACTCAAGAGAGTACTAATTTTTAAAATAACTTTTAGCATATAGCATAGCATGTCAGGAATCAGGCTGAGATCCCACTCATCATAGGCAGGAATTATTGTGAACAGAGGATTTCTAAAGAAATAGCAAACTGTTTTAAATGTAGAACATTTATTTTAAGACTTCATGCCACTTAGTATAGCTTGTAGATATGGCAAATTAGAATTCCTGTTCTTCATTTAAACACATTCTAAGATTTGTGTAGAGCAATTTGAATGTAAAAAATATGCCTGCTCAAACAGTCTGTGGAAATAAGACAGTGTGTTAATCCTTGCAACCAGCACCTGGATTCTAAAAATTGGTCACAATTAGAGTTGTGCTAACCTCATACATGCAGGCACCTGGCTGGGCTGCTCACACACAGCTCACATGCTTGGATTTGAGCTGCCCTCCAAGCTGCCACTGACTCTCCAGGAGGACGTGGTGTCCAGTGCCTCCTCTGGCCTGTCTGACCCAGGTGGACCTCTCAAGTAGCCTTCAGCATCTCAGATACCACCAGTGGGCGGCTGAGCTGATTCATTTCTGTTTGTCCGCATGCAAAATAAGGTTACATATTTCTTCTAATAAGTTAGGAGCAGGGAATCAGCAGCAATCTCGTTTGGACTGTGTTAATAATGCTTTGTAGAACAGCTAAATAACAGGTGCTTGCAAGCAGTTGCATCCTCTGACTGTCTGCCATTCTCCCATACGTGCAATACCATATGGGGCATCCTGTGATTTTGACTCTTTACCTCCTACTACAAATTGTCCACGAAAAACTTACTTTTAGTTTTTATTTCTAAATCCTGTTCGTTAGTGGACGGTATCTGCCTGGCAAAACTGAATGGCTACCATTGCTGATCTAGATAACACATGTAAACAGGAGGAACGACTTGGTCTGCTACAGCTAATTATGCCAGTGCAAAAATCTGCCAGAGGCAAAAGCCAGGCAGTTGTGAATTTTATTAGCACTCATGGATCCGTGTTTATGCTGTGTTATCTCGCGTAGGTCAGGGCATCCATGCTCAAGAGCTGGGAGCTACAGCAGTAATTATTCCTCATTTTCCTGCCATCTCTACTGGGAAGAACATCTACTGAGAGGAGGGGAAATTTACTATCAGTTAGATTGGGACCAGAAGTGATAGAATCTCCTTTTTCTTTAAAATGTCATCACATAAGGGTATTTTAAATAGTTGCCAGGTTTATTGAGGTATCACTGTTTGCTCCATGATAGTTGAAGGTCTGTCTGTACTTATATTATAAACTTCCTGAATAGGGAAGAATTAATGACCTGGCTATTAAAAGTATTTTTGGCCTAAATATTACTTATGAAATCCTTATCTAGAAGCAAAAACATTTATAGAATGCTTTTCAATTTTTTTTTTCTGCAACCAATTTTTCTGGAATTTGGACGCTAAAATGGGAAAAGTAGTATTTTAATATTTTGTGGTTGTACCTGCTTTTCTTTCTCTGAATATCATGGGAAGAGGTGAAGAATGGGGCGACAATTAACTGTAGATCTGTAAATGATGATGTAAATGTGCACTTAAGAGTTGTTTTTTGCTTTATTTTGGGGAGTTTGAGGGACAGGCTGCCGCCTGTTAAGTATTTATGAATTTCTTTTATGAATGTCCCTTCCTTCTTCCCCAAACCTGCTGCTTCATTCACAAATTCTTTTAACAAAATTTTATTAATCTTTCTCATAGAGGTCTGTATTAGCAGTGTTGTATTAACATGAAGCTTTCTAATAAGTATCAAGCAATTTCTCAATGTGCAGTTCTGTGTCAGAGATTTCTATTACTAATATCTTCAGGCAACTTCATTTCAATCCATGTTGTGCTTCAAGGATCTGTCGAAGTGCACTTCAGTGCATCTGAAAACATCCTCAAAATAGAACAACATGGATTGAAATTGAGGGGCCTGGAAGCAAACCAGAGGGGACAATAACAGCTTAGTAAAAGTCTTATTTTTCTCTAGTCTCACTTTCTTTTTTATACCACCATTAAACATAGGAAGTTGAACAACAATTAAATACTGTGGCTTGCTGTAGCAGTGGGGCAATCTCTCTGGAAGAAATAGCGTCCACAAGTCTGAAGTATAAACTGATGGTTGTTTCTGAACCTATGGAGTTGCACTCATCTGGTACCCGGATTTCAAAGGGTAAAACTGGAAGTGCTCTTGCTGAGTTTTAAGCCCCCTATCTGCATATACAAACGCCATTTTTTTTAATTAAGCAAAATCAGTGTTTGTTAGTGTATTGAATGGAGGTGCAGGATGGGAGTTTCTCAGCAGTGTACCTGTTACAGACTAGCTTGCAGTTTTCATGTTCTCCTTCTCTTACGAGGATATACGAAAGAATAAAAAGCTTCTTTCTTTCTCTTTTGTCCTGCAAAACATGAGTAGCAATGATGGTTACTTCCAAAGACAGAATCATCTTAAGTGATTTTGTATTAGAAAATAAAAGTTTGTAGAGGACAATAGATAAATATTCTTGTCAAAAACTGACAAAAATGTTTGGTATGCAACCTGTGTTATTAGACACAAATTAAAAGTAATATTTTTGAAAGTATGTGCATGACATTTAATTTGGCATTTATGGCCAAAATTCTGTTCATGAATGGTGTGTTGCTGAGCTGGGTGGCAGTAGGCGCCCTCATAGACAGTTTTGGCAATAAAAAATGATCAGGGTTCAAGTCTGGGATCATTCTGTAGGCATGGGGGCTGCATTATTTCCCTAAACCTAAGGAGATTTCTAGTTAGTTTGTGCATTTCCGAGGAAAAGTTCTGAAAATAAACTATTAGTGTAATTGATAACATCTGGATCAATTTCAAGAGAATTTGAAAGACAACTTGAGGGAACTGATAATGCAATCACCACAAGTGAGACACTGATACCCAGTAATTTTAGTTATTTATCATGTATGTATGTAACTTTTTATGCATAAGAATTAGTATAACAGTTTCCATAATTTAAGGGTATAAATGTGGTCAGAGTAGCTGTTTCACGTGTGATCAAAGTACATGAGAAAAAAGGGGAATGTACTGTTTACTAATATGTACTCAAGACAGAAATCCATTTCATATAAGCCAGTAGGTCTGCTTAAAAGGGCCAGGAGAACAGGCTACTTATTAATAGAATAAAGTCCAATCACATATAAAAAATTGATTTAAAAGCTTGTTAATATTTTATTACTTTTTCTGTATGTTTGGCCAGATTTACCTAATGGAAAGTCCCTTTAGACTGTTTGGTTATTCCAGTGGCATGTAGTTAAACAGTCTCTGGATAATGCTGGTGTGTAAGAGGGGCCCTCACTTTTGGGAGTACCCATATACTATAAGTGGTGCTGTCTTTCAGTCACTCCAGGAGCAAGGCAAAATACACTTTCCTCCCCATTCATCAGAGTGCAACCCCCAATACTGCATTTTAAATTAAAGAAGTAGGTCACTGATGGTCTGTTTTTTCTGTATTAAATACCGCAAGAGAAGTAGAGAGAATATGGCCTACTTTGTTCATGAATATTTTCAAGTTGTGAGTGGAACTGAAGATGCTAATATCTTCAGTAGATAAAAACTTTGAGCAGTTTTTTTCAAATGTACCTAGGAAATCTGCTTCTAAGTAGTGTAAAACACAGTGTACTGAAATTTTCACTTCAGGCCAAAAGTTATGCCTTGGAAGTTTATTTTGAGTAGAGTAGGCTTTGCCAGTATCAGCTGAACAGATTTACTAGTGGAGGTGGCTTGTGAGTGATTCCATACAGTGAAGTCTCTAACTGGAAGAACTAGAACCTAAATTAGGTACTATTTAAGCCATCTTCACTAAAGAAGGATTTAAAACCCATTTTCAGATCTGGTGGATGTTTGTTAGGTATTCATACTGACATGCGGATGTTTAGAAGTCCCTTTTTATTCAAGATCAAATTTGGCTCTGCCAGCTACAATTTAGAGGTAAGAAAAGTAATGAAAAATATTCAGTTGTTCATGACTAAGAGGGAAAAAAAGTAATTTTGTAAAGCTGTGATTTTGTTATAAACCAGAACCTAAAGCCTGAGTGACAGTTCAAAAGATTTCAGTTTTATTGTTGTGTGAAGCTTGCCCCTAACCATCCCAAAATCAGAACATGAGCTCCACAGCCCAACTTTGCCTGAAGAGATACAGTCCTGAATTTGTGGATTCCAAAGGGTTTCTTTGCCTTCTGTATTTTTCCATTGTCCTTCAGCCAAGCTCAAGAAGACCAAACTTGACTTTATTAGTATCATGTCTGAAGTAAAAATCTAGAAAATCACCACAAAAAAGAAAGAAGCTGGCTCAAGAAACTTCATGTACCTTCTCTAGACATGAGACAAAAGAGAAGAAAAAATCCCATGAAGTCATTCTTTGCCCTGAAGCTGAGTTTATTCAAGTATAATGCACAATCATGTTATCATTGTTAAACTTTGAAAAACAGGAATTGCAAAAGTTGAAGTCATTCCGTTTATGACATAAGCTTTGTGCTGTTGCTTGGGTCTATAGTTTAATTGTATGCATGTAAATTTTGGCATACAAACTTCACATCCTTAAGGATTTTTTTCCAGTTGAGGTATGAAGATAAAGAAAAAATAATCAGAAGTTACAGACAGGAGTTGTAGAATATTCTGAATTGGAAGAGATCCACAAGGATCATCAAGTCCACCTCTTAAGTGAAATCAGCGTATATGAGATCTGAAGTGGATCAGAAATCAAGTCCTGAGGCAAATAGAACTGAGGAGAGTAAATGAATTTTAACAACTGTTAATACTGACTGTAAGAGACCTTCTTCAAAGCCATGCTTCTTTAGGGTAGTTTTGAGCAGGCCAAACCATGAGCTCCATTCTAACACTGAATTGAGTCTTAGTCATCCCAAGTTTCTCTTTTGACTTGCAAAGTGCTAAATCTAAGTCAGAATGCGACTATCTGTGAATATCATAATTTCTCATTGTGAAATTTGTTTATTGATGAATGAAATGTGAAGTCTTCATTGCACAATATTTTATTTTGGTTTTTTTTTTTTCTCAGTTCTGATCTATGGAGAGACATTAATGTTTTGAACGATTTTTTTTTCCTTTTTGTGCCATGATTTCTTCTATTTTCTGCTTTTCAGAAAGCATGGATTGTTTATTTGTGAGAGACTACGTGTTGTAAAAGGATTACCTTGTTAATTGGTTTCTTCTAGTGCAGTTTTTAAAAATTCCAGTGTTTAAATAGGTGTTAATGTTTTTACTTTGAAAGTCTCCATGTTTACTGCCACAATAAGGAGACAAGTCATTGTATAATCTTAATATTTTCTATCTGTGCAAAAGTTTCCTTCGTGCATCATTTTTGATACATATCCCATGCACTGGTCTTCATTTTGTGCATTTTGTAATCTGTAATAGTCCAAATTCCCTTTCAGTCCTACATTATAATGTATGAACATGATTACAGATACTGTGTTAAAGGAAGGGGGTTCTTTTTGTAACTGTCATGATGGTTATTAATGATATTTCAATGAAACAAAATTTTATACAATAAATTTTGGTTCATAAAAGACTTTAGAACTTCATTAGTTTGGCTATGGAGTCTACAGAGAGGTGAATTTCAGTCATTCAGCTCTGTTTTCTAACCTTTCTTTACAGTCTCAACTGTAGGAATATTTTTAACAGTACATAGTATGTACATGCAAATTTCCAATATCCTGCTGCATCTGACTTACATTTTGATTTTAGTTTTGTTTTTTTTATAATGGTGGTTTTCTAGTGTTTTGATTTCATGTGATGAAAAAATAGCTGGCACGGATTTTATCAGACTTTCCAAAGAGCATCACCAGACAGGGGCCAGTCATGGAAAATCATAGACAACATGAAGAAAAATTAGAAAATGAAAACAGATTATAACTGAAACCAGACTATCAAACTTCTTGACAAACAGACACTGGGTTATGGTATAGCAGTTTATTCAGGAGCCAGACGGCAAGAAAACCTTGACATACCTTCCCAAGCCAAACAGAAGTATCCTGTAGAATACAGTTTGGATAGCCAGATTTCAGTCTTCTCTTAAGCTTTATGTGAGCTTTATCTAACCTGCAAGTGACTATTTTTTTTAAGCAAGTTAAAAAAGAAAAGGGGAAAAAAAAAAAAGGGCGAGGCTGCACAAAGGTAGTCTGTTTTTAATCAGCTGTGGTGCTCTCAGACACAGTGTCTTAGGAAGCGTGGATTCACAGGTACCGCTGCTAGCTAAATAGAAGGTAATCACAGAAGAGGAAAGATGGAAAGAACTTCAGAGAGTCCTTCGGATGCACTGGAGCTCATGCATCCCATTTTTGGTTTGTTTCATTCCTTTTTTGAAACTCCCTCTACAATTAATCTCAGACTAGAGCTGACATGTTTCTCTTTTCCTTTACTTCACTTTCTACTGAAATATCAGAGTTACCTCCTCACTGTACAGTGAATTTGGTTGCTTGTGTTTATTTAATCTCTCCGTTCTCCACCCTGCTCCATTTTTTCTCCTTCTTCTTCATGATCATTTAATGTACAGTGTGTAGTTAAATTGGTGTAAACCTTATTTAAAGCAAGTGAAGTGCACCTGTGTTCTAGGATTAGCTCTAGTGCAATAGATACAGTTCACTGTAACTAAGTGAATTGAGATATAAAGCTTTCTGATAAAGACAAGACCATAGCAAGAGAGCAATCCTCTGAGTATTTAAGAAAAAAATTTAAATTCAGCCTTAGCATTTTTTCTCATATTGCATTTCTTCTAGTCTATTACACCTGTTTTCTTCAAGAAAAATATTGGTTTTCAGATACAAATTTTTACTTCACCTCTTTTTTCATTTTCTTCCCTCTTCCTTTCCCTCTCTCTTCAAAAGCAAGTCCAGAGAGGAAGTTAGACTAGTAGTTCATATTTTATGCCTTAGCCTGTGACTTTGTTCTTTGGGTACAAAAGCGAGTTGTTCTGTACAATATTATATTGGTAGAGTCTGCTTTTAAAGTGGAATAACCCAAGCATTTCTTCTTTAATGAGCAGTTTTTCTTTTGGTTTTTCTTACACAACATTTTTTTCAAGCACGCAAAATTGTAGTATATAAATTTATTAAGTTTTGTTAATATTCTGAGTAGTTACTGAGAAAACTGCTACATATAGTTTTGTATGTGTTTTCTTTGGTTCTCCTTGATTGATTTTAGTTGAAGTTTCAAATACTTTAATGATTATTCGTTCACCTATTCTAATATTAGGAGGTCAAACTCACGGCTGAAACGGTAATTGTCACCTCTTACTTGAAAATAATTCTTTCCCTCTAAAATACATAAAATAAACTTGAGACTGATTCAGAACCCTGAATCAGAACCTCTTAAATTTCCAGGACTTTGTACCTACATCCAAATTTCACAAATGACACCCATTTCCATTAGATGGTAAAATCAGAAAGGAAAAAAAACTCTGTTTAAGCATTCTCTGATTGCATATTTCAGTCCCTATTCTGTGTCTGTAACTAATCCTGGATCGAAAAGGTTTTGAACGATTTACATGTAAACATGAACAGGAAAAAATTTCTTCAACGTTCTTACAGCCATTTATTACAGCCATCTTTTAAATAAGTAATAGGTTTTAAAAATGTTAAAAATGGTTAGCTGGTATTTCCAGCCACTCATCCTTCCCAAAATTCATTTCAGTCTAGCTGGTAATCATAAGTTGAGTTTGGATTTGTTTTGGGGCTTTGTTCTTCTATTTTACCTATTGATGGAATGAGGAAAGGGGAGGTTACATGGCATAAGCAGTGACCATGGAGGGAGTAAGTGTAAGAGCTAAGAACTACTTGAGCTGTTTTCTTCTGTTTCTTGCACCAAGCAAGGCTGCAAAGGTTTGGCATCATGACTGATGGAAGTGATTGCTTTTGCTTTTTTTTGCTTTCTATTTTTTTTTTTTTAATCAATGCGGATTGTAATGTAAGTATGTGGCATATAATAGTGATTTTTTGTATTCATGTTCAGATTCATTGTGGTCTTTCAAATGGTGTTTACATGAACCCGTGAAAGAGCAAAACATCATGGACTTTTAAAATAGAAATATTAGGCAATAAATAGTACAGCTGAAAAATCAATAATAAAATGTAGGTAGCTTTTACTGCTAATTTAATTAAGTCTGTATCATGTGTAAAATTGCGTATAGACACAAAGGTAGAGCTGCTTACCCATATTGAAATGTAACTCTCTTATACCATTTGAAAACGAGCTGACATGAAACTTGCTATAAAAAATGAAATATTCTAAGATATCCAATATATCTGTGAATAAATGAGATGTGCAGAAATAAAAAGGGAAAAAACAACTTCAAGTTGTCTAAAGAATTACATGAAGATAATAGAGAGTTTTTGGTTTTCTTCCTTATTGATTATTCCCAGAACTTAAGGTTTCATAGTAAGATTGACAACTGAGTTATTTGCCCGTACCTAGTGACTGACAACAGATAATGGAAAGGCTTTTACCATGATATAACAGCAGAGAATAATTTCTAATTTACTACTATAGTTCTCATCAAAAGTACCCCAGCAAAAACAGTAGATTTATCACTTCAATTACTGGAATTTCACATTTAGTTTAAAGAGACATGTTTCTATAATGTGACAGGCTTTACAGATTCTGAACTTCTTCAGACATTTCAGCTATCAGAGTAATCAGGAAAAGATATAAATGAAAGCAATTGTTTTAGTTTTATAACTTTCAGTGCTGTCTACTGGCAAGAAACGAAACAGGCCATAAACTGATGGTCTTTGCCAAGTCTATAAAAGGGGAAAAAAAAGACATTCCATATCAGTCTTTTTACTTTTTTTAAACCAACTGTCTGATACTGGATGAGAATAACGTTAAAATAGTATTTAATTAATATCTACAAATTAACTTTTATGTCTATGTTTTTTAAAGTAGCCACCTAGTGATAATAAAATGTTGTTTACCTCAAAATATATTGAGTATATTTTTAATACATTTATTCATATCACTTCTGCCCAGCTTGCATGCCTCAAGCTATGAGAGGGAACCAAAAGATTAAAAAGAAAAAGTAACATAAAAACAGTCAACAATCATAGGCTTCTGTACTCTAAAAAAAGGCCATGTGAATGATTTTAAAACTGATTTAAAATATCCTAACAGGTAGTGTTTTCTGCTTTTGGGGAAGATGGTTTGTTCACTGCTTTTTTTGAGGAGCATATCTTTAATTTTTATAATTCACCCCCCACTTGGTTGTCCTCAGCTTGGGGAATAGGAAGTGCTACATGTAACTGGGGGTGCTGGGGTGCTTCTCAAGTCCGGATTTGAATACCCTCAATGTGTCCCAGCCTCATGTCAGGGAATATCTGGTCACAGATATTCTCCCATGTGCCCCTTTTCTTTTGCCTCCTAGAGCTCCCTGATTTCTTCTGCAAAGACAACCTTTGCTTGTAAACTGATGGGGAATTCTGGATTCTCCCCAAAGTGGGTCCTAGGTCAGAGCACTGAGGAACAAAACGCTGGTGTGAGGGTTTGTGTCATGGTACCCTCCAATCGGTCAGGTTAAATGCAGTAAACAAATCTTAGTGGAGTACTGTGCTGTACTTTCCATTTTATGGCCAGATAAATCAGTGCACCACAGATCTGATCTGTCTCTAGGTTCACTTCAGGAGATTTGGATCTGTCTCTAGAGAAATAGCCTTTATCCTAACGTTATGCTTATGCAGGCAGGCATACCAGCTCTCCCTGAAATTTCCCTTTTGCAGACAACCTTTGGCAATCCCTCCTACTTCTCATCAAATAAAAGGCATTGAAGGAGGCTTTTATGAAGGATCCCTACCAGAGAAAGTCAGCACATTTTCACCTGGGATTCCTAGTCCTGCAAAGAGTCATTTCTCTCTTAAATACCGTCTTACTCAGAGGTGTTCCTGCCTCCTCCCCTCAGACCTGAGAGCAGGAAGGTAGGACTAGGAATCAAAGGCACATGGCTCGAGTGCACACTGCAGAAGACTCGCGCTGGTGTGCCAGGTCAGGCATGCTCTGCTGTGTTACCCACACAAAGGTGCTAGAATAGCAAAGCACCATAATAAAACCTCACCAGCTAGAGAAAGCTGTAGGGATTTTCCCACAGCTGTTGCAGAATTCATAAATAAGTTCACACAATTATGATATTTGGTATAAATGAATTGCCGTCGCACATGGTGCCTCTGATGGTCTGATGATTGCTAGGGTGCAGCTTGTATCACAGAGCATGCATTTACTGGCAAAAGAGGAGATTATCTCTTCTATCATATGTGAAAGGGATCTTATTTGGGATTTGCTGTAGTAGAGCAGTGTAGTAGTTAAGACAGCTCTACAATTTTATTGCCTGTTACAGCTGAATTTTCAAGAAAGGCTGTGATTTAGATCACAGAAAGGAAGTATCTAAGTGCTATATATGGTGTCAAATGTGCATAAGTGATTGAGCACATCTGTTTATGAGGTACAATACTTGAGCGATAATGTTTATGGGGAGTTCTATTAGGCTGGATAACATAGCTGCTGGTTAAATGCTTGTTTGGATTATTTTTATATCCACTGATTTAAAGTAGTTCTAAATAGATTGGTCACATATTCCAGATTTGTTTGTTTGTGTGTTTCTTTACTCTTACAGAGGCCAGGGAAGAAGTTTTAATTAGTTCTGTGCCAATGAAGTTCTAACCTCTCAACCTTAAGAACAAAGTAAGGGATTGTAAATCCCAAAATGGCAGCCCCAAATGAACCTGCAGCTCTTCACTGGTTTATATAGATTCTTCCTTCCAAAACTGAAGGTAGCAGTATCTTGGCACATGATTAGCATTTTATTTATGATATTCATAAAGTAGTATTTCAGACAGCTTAGCAGCAGAAATGCTAAGCCTAAGTTAAATTTAGGGTAAGTGTTTTCTTAAGAAGTTTTTTTTAAATAATTTCATCTCACAGTCATGTAGAATGGCAGATGTTTGCAAATCTTGGTGTAAAATTGATTGAAATATTTTAAGAAAACTGAAATAATGTCAGTGGCAAAATTTATTTTACCAAGTGCAGATGTAAGACATCAAGTTCTCAGACTGATGGCAGAATTAACAAAAAACACCATCTGGTTCAATAATTATCTGAGAATACCCATATTCTTGGATTTGTTTTAATACCACTTAGTTCCCAGCTTTATTTTATCAGTGTTTGCACACCAATGAGACTAGATTGTGCAAAACGAAGACTACTTCCATCTGATCATTTTTAAAAAACAACGTGTTTTTGCATGAATAATGAATCTTTGAATTGTTACTAAACAAGCAAATTATTTGCGTATGTGTCACATCGGTTATCAAGTTTGCACATGTGACAGCTTCAACAGCCGTCACATAAAATGCATAGAGCTTGTAACCATATGTTTTTGCTTGACAAAAAGCTAAAACTCAAGATCAATTTTCAATATGGGATGCACAAATTAACACTTTAAAATGCTCTGCAAATTTGGCAAAATACGCGGAAATAGCATGTTTCTGGATATTAACTGATATCTTTGGATTCGACCTTAAGGTATTCAATCATTTTGATTAAAAGACTGATTTCTCATAAAACCACAGTCTGTTGGCGGCGCAAAGCCAATGACATTTGAGCATTCATATATTTTCATAAACTTTGAACAATGTCAGTGAGACACCTCTTCAATCTTGGCCACACAACAGCAGGGTATTCAATCTTTCTTTAGCTTAAGACAGAAAATTTGAATATCAGCATAGGGTTATTAATGTGACAGTTCACATGGTGTGTACCATCTTGATTCTTAAAAAGCAGATCTGTGGAAGGTATAGAGCACTCTGCTTTCTGCTCTTGCTGTTAAAAATCCAACAGAAAGCCTTAAAATGCATTTTCACAGCTTGATCATTACACTTTTTAGAAGTAAAACATGAAGAAAATTGACTAGGGTTTTACACCTTGAAAGTTACTGGTATTATTTCTGTGATTATATCATCTGTTGTGTTTAATATTAAAAATGTACAACAGATCTCATCATGTATTATTTAATTCTTTTTGTTTGTAAAAAAATGGCATTAGCAAGTGACTAAGCAGCCATGCAGTTAAATATTTAGTTGCTCCACCTCCCCGTTTTTCTTGGCTGACTTAGTGTCTGTCAAAATTTGTTGCATTCCAAATAAACAAGTAGACACCCCTCCCCGTGCTTATTTCTTTAAATTCAGATTTTTGAGTAATGTAATGTTGTTCAATGTAAGCATGTCATTTTACATTACATCATGTTGTAGGTCAGATGCAATGTAACTTTTTATGATGCATTGTAAATGACAAAACATGCTGCAATATGTGATATATATTGGTACATGCCCCTGATAACATCGCTTTTTCTTTAGAGTGTTGTCGCCTGAGCAGCTTGGGAGAAACCAGATGGGCTGTGAGGGGAAGATGAGCAATTCTGTCTTGCCCAAACTGCAAATGTGACAACACACTGTTAAGACAGGAGACAGCGAGGTGCATGTGTTAATATAATACAAGGCACCCACAGATGTCCCAAAGTTTTCATTTAAAAAGCCCTGTTAAACAAACAAAACCCAGAATCACATCCTGTTTCAGTGACAGTGGGAAGATCTGCTATTACTGTTGCACAAGGTGGAGTAGAAGTCTGGTTTCAGATCCGTGGTGCGTGCTGATAAATACTTGCTACTCTTGTACAGGAAGAAACAAGGAATATGGCTTGCAATTCAGCATTCTAGTTGCTTCACCAATTCCAAATTTACTGTAGTAATTTAACATTTCTATAGGAAGTTCTGTCTCAAAGGATGTTGAGATCTGTTACAGTTTTCCATCACGTCCAAAAGGCTTTATTCCCCATTGAAAACCACCCATAGCTGAGGTGAAACTTGCAGGATTTCAATACAGAGCAACATTATATGACTAATTATATGACTGTATTTCGGTTTAAATTACAGGGGAAACACAGGTAAATGTTATGTACTTAAGAATACTGGAATTTTACCAGAACATTCTTACTTTTAGAAAATGTGCTACAGGAATCTACCACAAATGTCTCACCTGCATGGTGCCCCATAGTGATAGCAACAAATGCAGTAAAAGGTCAGTATTTGTAATGGTGCGGAATGTTCTTTTTAGGACATTAGGTGGATAAAAGGCTTTTTTTCCATAGTAGTGTGGCCATGTGTAAACTGCTCAACATTATGCTCTCACTATTATTAGTTTATTCTCATTTTGTTTTTAGACTGTGAGGCCTTTCAGTGAATTGATTCCCTCAGCTGCTGTGTTTGTACAGGGCCTGGCGCAATATCGCTAAGAACAATTACAGCATATAAATTGTATATAAAACACTACTAATACTGCTTAATTCCATACAGTGCTTTCACTTCATTGATAACTCAGAAGCAAAAACAGCATGAAGAGGCTCACCACTAACTTTCCTGTGCTCTAGAGCCTACTTTAAATAAAGAATTCTTCTATCTGATCTCCACCGGTTTCCAAGCTTACTGAGGTTGTAGCCATAATGTTAGATCTGCAGAGCAATTTGTGATGCTGATTTAGGTGGCATTACCCATCCATGTGTTTGGATGCGTGTGTATTTCTCAATTGTTACATAGTCTTCTCTTGTTGTGAGGTTGGATAGACTGAATTTTTCACAAATGGCAGAGTTGCACACAGGCACCTAAATTAAAAGTAGTAAACTACATCCAGAAGCCTATTAAAAATTCACCACACTATCTTAGAAATTGTGTATTTTGGGGGAGTGTGGTTATGTGACTTCTTTCACAAAAGTCAGATTTTATTTACAATTTGGTTTTGGTCTTGCTCCGTATCTTTAGAACACTTTACTTTTTCTTTGCCTTCTCCTGCCTATGTAGTCGGTCGAGTTGTTCGCTGAAGTCTTCTTGAGAGTTTTGTTTGAGTTCTGTTTTCTTCAAAACTAGAAAAGTGAAAGCATGGGGGCAAAAAAAAGGGGGCAGTAGAAAATCATTTCATGTAATGGTTAAAAATGCCTTAACTTGAAGAGGAAAGACTCTTATTTTGTGGGTTTGGGGTCTTTATTGAAGCCTTCTAGCAGTGAAGGGTTTTCTTTCTTTTCCCCAGTACTTCTAATGAGAATGTTGCTAAATAATGAAAGAATCTACAGGACAAAATCTTTCCTGTTTTAACACAGATACCATGTCACTGGCTCTCTTCTACTTGTGCAGTTGTGATGAAAGCTACATGAATGGCTGAGCTGTTCCAAAAGGCAGTATTTTCATTCTGAGTAGAAAATAGCTGTGGGAAGACTAAGAGCTTCTTGATGCTGCTTCTTTTTCCACTAACTTTTCTTCCTTTTTCAGCTGCAGTAGAAATTGGGTGGGAATTGATAATCCTTTAGGAATGTAGCTTTTGACACTTATCTGGTGGATGATAATTAATGCATTCCAAGAGGATTATCATAGTGGACTGTAGTTGTAAAAGAGTGACATTCCATTTACGTGGAGTGAAACTTTAATATATGGCTGTCTCTACCACATATTTTTAGGAGAAATCTTCAACCTTTCAGCTCCAGACAATGTAGCTCCACGCAGTCCAGGTGTAATGCGCAACTGTAGGCACAGGCAGTTTTTACCAATGTGTTACCATGTCTTAAAAGCATAGAAACCCCCAAAATATTATTGTAAATATATGTATGTAACTGTTTCTGAGATATTCAGGATGAAGCATTTTGTTTATTGACTCCAAAAGGAGTAATGTTTGCAAAGATTTTGAAATACAGGATGAAGGCTGTGTGCAATGGGATTAAGACAGTTCTTTGATTTTTGTAAGCAGCATTTTTTATTATAAACTTCGCTGTAGTATTGCAATAGAATGAAATTTTCGTAGACAAGTTGCTCAGATCTGAGATATCTTTAAAAACTTGCAAATTTCTGTATCCCTTCAGTAATAAAATTGATATTTTTATGATAGTGCTTTTGGGCAATGTCAGCTGGTCTACTCTACTGTCTTTTATGAGGAGCAAAGCAGACCATTTTCCTGAAATCAGTGGGTTTTGGGACTGACTTGCCCATCTCACCATTATATAGGACAGGAATCTGTCCCCCTACATGGGTCATGGGAATGTTTTGGCTCAGCTGAAAGGGACAGTTTCCTTATGGTATTGATTATTGGGAGTGTAAGGTTTCCTGTAGTATTAGGAGATGAATGGGTTTTACATGTATTTAAAATACAGAATATTGATGAGATTGATACCTATATATTATCACCTTTAGGTTCCAAGTGTTACAGAACACAATATGACAGCATCAAAAAAGCTATCACTGATTGTATCATACATTACTGCATAATCTAAGTAATTTTATAACCTTAGAGCAGTAGCTTGCTATGATTCAGCTGCAGGAAAAATTGTCAATATATGTTTGAGTATACCTTTGCATTTGTTCTTTTATTCTCCTAAGTTAATCTTAGGGAGGAAGTGTTATTAGCCACCAGCCATTTGTCAGGATGGGCTTTGTTTTCAGTTTCACTGCACTGACTTCTGCATTGCATTGCAGATGCTATATGGATGCTAACAGGCTCACTGTGCTAATCTGTAGCAGCATTCCTCTCTCTCTCCATCAAGAAAAACTCCTTTCTGAAATTTCATTAGTGTGTTTGGTTGGTTCAGTATTACAGTTTATGATCTGGTTTTGTGTTTAACTACCTTTTTGTTATGAACTACTGCCAATCTGGAAAAAAGAATATTTTTCAGTAAAAAAATAAATCGAAGACGTCAGGCAATTCTCAGAACTACAAGAATAGTTTCAGAATCAAAGTATTCTGTAAGGTGCCCAAGTTGTGGTCACATTCCTCCAATACATCCTGACGCACAGTAAAGATTACATAAATGTTAAATAAGAATACCATCTCAAAGAATACATTTCCTTTTTGTAGAAAACAAATCTGTGTCATAGAGTTGTAGATTTAGGAAATGGAAAAAATTTATAGGGTCCCCTAGTCGAACCCACATGAGATACAAGATTACTGAATAAAATAAGTTTTACAGTACTCTGTCTCATCTTTGCTGTGAAAAGCAGACCCATTTAAATTGAAATTTTAAATAGCTTCAAGAAGAAAGAAAACTTCAACGTTTGTAAAAAAATGTAAAGTCAACATTTGTAAGGATCCGCTTTTTAAATATATTGATGAAAAATATGTCCCAACATTGGAGTTGATGCAGGGAAGAAGCCATACTTCAATCATTAAAAGCCCAATGGATTAGCACCTTGCCAGGATCCTGGCTAGGCTATCTACAGGTATTGTGGCAATTAGGTGAGAGACAGAGCCAAAATTAGTACCATGAGCACAACAAATATGGGAGATATTTTCAAACTAAGAGACATCCTGGAACAAATAAGTCAGTGAAAGCCTTGATCCCCTCTCATTTTTCATGGCAATATTCTTCTCTCATTTTACTTTGTCCGGATTTATTTCATGTCTATATTGTTATCTTCTTTGTACTTCTAAGAAACTCTCCATTTTATCTGGCCCCATTGGAAGGCACTGTGACAATTTGATGTTTCTTGGCCCCTCGCTTGTAAGAGGTGAGGGTTGCAGTCTGCTGGCTTTTTGACATCAGCAAAATAGTCCTAGGTGGCTCTGAAGATTAATGTTACGAACATAGTGTGGTACCAGAACGTCATAAAATATTTCAGATGAAAACTTGGTCTCATCATCACCTTAATGTCCCATTCTCTCCTCCTCCAAAAAAAAAAATTAGGCAAGAAGCATTCATACATATGCTACATCTGGCTTGATTTCTTTTTCTCTTTCAGTTTTTAGGTTCAAATAGTAGTAATGATTAATAACATAATGGCTCTGAGACATTTAATTCTTCTCTCAAAAAGGGAGCTAGTAAATTTATTCTTTCACAAAAGGACATTCGTTTTAAGTGTATAGGGAAAATGTATCAAAATATTAATTAGACTTTTCTTTTGTTTTGCTAGTTTGCATTAGACAGATGGAATTCTGATCTTTAACAGCATCATGACTCATGAAACTGCTTGTGTACTAAAATGCCATTATTAACACAACAGTAGTTTTCAGCAGTTGGTAATTATTGGCATAATTAAACATTTATCAAGAAACAAGTATTTATCATTCATTAAACTTTCATTAAAAATCCATCTTAGCACAAGCTAGATTAGCCAGTGATTTTCAAGTGATAACTTCTTAACTTCTGGCAGGAACATAGAGCATTTTGATGGCAAAGTCATGCATAATGCAACCTTTCAGGTTTTGTAAACAGTTATAACGTTTCAGACTTAGGAGTGCTATTTTTAAGCATTCTATAAGACTTAGACAAGAAAGTACTTGGCTATTTTCTGTAGGGTTTACTAAGTTTGGCACTTCTTAACAGTGTATTTGGAAAAACGAGATGCCTTTGGCCGTGAAAAGCCAGTGCTAAGTTTGCTTTATAACTGCATTTACATGACTTAAATTCCCTCAAAGCCTGATATGTTTACGTATATATAGGACATTGAAGTTTTTTTTTGTTAATGGATCATCTCATAAAATCTGCCTTATGGTTTTGCAAAAGGATGGAATCTCAGGCTAGATGTTTTTAATAGGGAAATCTTGAAGAGATGTCTGGTCCCGATATAGTATTTTCCAACACTTCAATACTTCTTGTCACTAAAGAAGAAAATAAGCATATTTTCTTATTTAAAAGAAAGAGACCCATTACATCTCTGAAAGGTTTTGGTTTTATTTTGCAGAGTGAAGTATGAGGCATTATGCCTGGTCTGCTCAGTTTTGATCAATTCTTTGAGATGGCAGATTGATTATTTTTTGGCATGTTTAGGTATGAATAAAGGTAAAGTAATTTGTGTGACTTTCAACATGCAGAAAAATAAGATTAGTCAATGCCCTGTAGTTCCCTCTCATTCCAGTTTTCTTATTTAACTCTTTTTAAGTCTTTGCTCCTTGGTTATTTATTTTGCTCGGTTCTCGTCTGCCATTTCCAGTAACCCTGATTATCGCAGAAGCACTGGCTTACTTAATCTTACAGCTACCGCTTGGCTATCTTACCTCCCAGCCCTTTGTTCCCTCTCTTGCTTATAGGTACGAGAGGATGTATTACTTAACCCCTCCTACACAGTCACTGTTTTGCAAGAGGTACCAATTTGGCAAGGTTAGTGTAAGTTTAAAACGCTGTAATGTGATTGTCTAGATTGTGGTGGAGAAAAAACAATATTTAGTGAGCAAGACTGTCTCAGAAAGCTCCTTCACATACATACAAGAGCTCCACATCTTAGCCCATATTCAGCAACTTTGTGTTTTCTCTTGGGCAAAAAATTTACTGTATCAGTGCTTTTATGTCACAAGAATGAATTGAATTCGTACCCTTTAGTGCAAACAACAATAGACAGAGTGGTAACCTAGTGGAAAACAAATAGACGCCCCGTCCCTTTTGGGGATTCAGAGAGGTTCAGAAAGATGGAGCTGACGGTAGAGAGGTGGCAGATAAAAACAGGCTGAAGCAGGAAAGAATCCTGCGGTCATTTATTACCATGCCATCTTCATAGTGTTTGCTGAACCAAGGTGCAGAGTAATGATTCAGACAAATGATGTTAATAATAATAGCTGGCCCTTTGGCAAAAATGGAATACCTAGTATTGCAGCATGAGACCTAATCAGATTCTCCAAAAGTTGCTTCAGACCGATAGAATTTTTTGTCATCAGGTTTTCCATCAATAGATTCTCCCTGGATACTACATTTTTAAAGGACGCAAAGTGATAAACAGTTATTTTCCATCAGGATAAAACCCCAAAGATTTTAAATATTATGATATTTAATTTATAGATTAAAGCTAGTTTTAAAATACCATGTTATTTCTAGTTTATTTTTTCATTGGTATCTACAAGATACTTGTAGTAATCATGGATTACTTGATCACATTTAGAAACTTTCTGGAGTTCGTTATCTTGGTTTTTTTTTTTCATATAATCAACAGAGAAATCACCTTATTGTCAGTGAATAATAGCATGTATGTTTTACAGTAGTTTTTGTTGCACACAGAGTATCACTGGTAAAAATGATCTCCATGTAGCCTGGCTATGGATTTTAAACAAGGGGTAGTTGCTTGTAACTGCCGATCTGATGAACTGCTTTGACCTGTTGTTTAGGAATTTGTACCTAAAAGAACATTTGCAAACAAAAAAGCTTACTAACCATTTTGCACTGTTCGGGTTTTGTTGTTCTTTTTAATAATTCCTGCAGGTTTTAGGCATATAGGTTGCAATTATTTTTATTAGCTGTTTTTCTGTTAACAACATAACCAACATCTGTTTTAATCTAAACATCATCAGACTTATTAATTAGGTGCATTTTGGCATCAATTTATCACACATGCTTTGACACTTTTGATACTTGAAGCGTAAGCTATTATGTGTAATGAAAAAAAAAGTATGATTTGGAGTAAGTGTTATACATCATCTGTAGGGGACAATTATGTTGGCATGTGGGAGGTTAATGTACACACTCTAGATTCCTTTGCTTGATTTGCTGTTTTCTTCTTCATAACTCTAGGTAAACAGTTTGTGCTGCTATTTAATGCACAGGTTAAGTGTAGTTGCAGGCTATTATACATCATTAGAGTAAGTAATATTCAGCTGTGGAAGAAAGATGGAAGCTTTTCACTTGTAGCCACTTGGACATTTCATTTTTCATCTAGTATGCCACTGCAAAAATTAGTTGTGGCAGGCCTGATGTAATTTATAGCCTGGTACCCTGAAATTAAGCAATGAATCACACCATTTTGGCTGATTAGAGTTAATGCATTTTTCCCGATGACATATTTTGTAAAACAATGCAGTTTATTCTAAACTTTGCCTTATCCGACCCAGTAATTTCTCACGTCAACCTGTTCAATGGATTGTACCGTGTACAGTGCACTCTATCACCAGATTTCTTTTGGTATTGTATTGTAGTTATCTCCCAGCTTAAAGGGACAGCCTTCCCTTTCTTTCCTAATTTTCTCACTAGAAAACAACAGCTTTCCTCTCCCTCCATCCCTGACCCTCCATTCTCAAACAAGACAATTGAGAAGCAAAACACAGAGTAACACAATTCAATGCAGCTTGATTGAAAGTGGAGGGTATAATGATCAAGTGAGTAGAGACCATTGGATTGTGCCTCAGGCCTTCGCACTCTGGATCTGGTCAATAGCAAATTTATTACTAATCAAATCCAATAAATAAAAAACAGCATACATTTATTTTTATTTGGCACCCAGCTGGTCACAGAATAATAATAAAACAGGTAGTCAGAGAGACTGCCTTTCAGAAGAAAATGATGTAGCCAATGCATGCTACACTTAAAACTCCTGTATATCATCAGCAGATGGCCAGTCCCCAAGAAGCCTTGTTGTATTTGTCTGATTACCAGTGGGCATTGTGTCCCACTTGCCTGTGGAATATATTAATGGTTCCAGCTCTTGAGTTTGGAGAATTCTGTTTGCTGAGATGCTTTGTGATAGGGAGAGGTATCACTGCAGAACAGGATCTATAGGTATTAGTGTCAAGAAGAATAATGTCTTCCTTGCCCTTTTTCCTGGGTTATTGCATGGGGCATACAAAGACTGGAATGAGTTAATAGAAAACAAAGAAACTAAAGGTGTTTGGGGAGGGAAATGAAATCAACAACATAGCTGAGACATGTGAATTTTACTGTTGCCAAAAATAATGTGCGACTGTTCTTTCCCCCTAAAATACTAACATGCATAAGAGCACAAGACATAATCATTGCAGGCATGTTACACCATGTAAGACCGACACAGACAAACAGTGCATAGCTAATGTAAAACTGACATTCAGTATACGGGATTTTTTTTTTGGTATTCACATATTTTTATATGTGTATGCATGAAATTTAGCTGAAAATTCTCGTTGCTGCAATTTGTTACGCAGACACATTATGAATTACAAAGTTTGTGCCAAAGATGCAAACTGAATAAAATTATCAGGAATATTTAACAATACAAAAAGTGCAGCTTCTGTTGTTTGAAAGTCAGATAGTAAAAAATTTCTGATTTCTTAGTTGATGGAGTCCCTATGTTTTTGAATGGTCTGTGGAAACCAGCAAGAGTCTGCAACACGTAGGAGAAAAAGACAGCGCACCTGCAAGGCTCCAGCCTACCTTGTTCACACCCAGGATAGGAGAAAATGATTTATTATCTGTCCCTTGAATTTCTCTGAGCATTCTGTCTAAACTTTAAAAGCAGATTACATTTGCGATTAAACCTTAACAAATGTTGTTTTAACTAGACTGCAATATATGTTATTGACAACAAGCTTTTTTCCCCCGAAAATAACATTGGTGCTTAGGCATGCAATTTACAAAAATGACAAGGAAGGGTGGTACTTTTCCTAAGGTGAATGTGAGTTGACTGATTAGCTGGTATTTTAACTTAGATTCTTGCAAATTACAGACATAAGAAACCCTGCAATTTATATGTACTTTAGAAGTGAAAGCTTTAATCCCATGATTCATGAAAGTAAAGTGGTAATAATTTAAGTACCATATTTTATTTATCCCTTAGAGTTGTCAGCTGATACCAGAAGTATTCTCACTATTTTTGGGTTGCTGCCTTTGGCCACCTAATTGCTTCTTAGGAAGTAAGAGGGAAATTGCTTATATAACTACATGGATTGTCTTTGGCAACGTCAAGCCAAGGCATCAATCAGTCCATCTGGGTAAAATCACAAGCTGACTCCGATATTGCTAAATATTTATACTGTCAAATACACACAGACATCCAGATGAAAAGAGGCATTCATTAGGAATGCTCCAGCTTGTCAGTTTAAAGATGTAGATTAGAGCAAAACCTCCCACTATGATACTGAGTGCTCAGGAAAAGTCTATATTTAGCCATTCTGAGCAATAAATATCATCATATTGCCTCATTTAGGTAAATAGAGAATGAATATTGTCAAGATGATCTAGAGATAATGTAAACAGATCCCTGTTCAGAGTCTGTGTTACTAGGGTAAATTCCAGGACATTGGTGTGCTGCCGATGCTTTTTGGTTTAACTCTATTTCTTAATCACATTCTTATCCCCTTTACATTAACAGTAAGATTTCTTCTTTGCAGATCAGAAGAGAAGTGGGGGGAAAAAAGAGATATGGTGGGGTTTCTTTTTAAACAAAAGTTGATTTTAAATTCTAACTGAGCTATTACATTAATTAGTAGTTTTGCTCTAATATTTTCTTGGCACTGGTAAAGACTGCTGCTGCTGCTGTTGCTACAAAATACTGATCTCTGTAGCAACGCTGAAGCTCATTCCAGAGTTTAACATGGGAACTGACAAAGCCCATCAGTCAGCAGAACATCACAGCTCTGAGGTTAAGACGATTTCAAGAGTACACACAGTTAAGACTCATAGTGGAATTTCTTTTATAGCACTTTTCTTTTTTCAGTGATAAGATGAGGCATATTGTAAGAATAAGCAATGAAAGATCAGTACTTTCATGAGAATTAAGTTACAGTCCAGCTTCAAAGTGGGTGGCTTGTCCTGACAAATTAAGAGAAAAATTTGTTCACTATACTATATACACAAAAAAGATAGCTGAAGGATTTTTTTTTTACCTTTTGGGGAAGGCATGTGCCTCTCTCCATAGAATCAGCACCTTGGAAGTTACATACAAGGAGAATGGTGACTGACTACAAAGTTTTAGTTAATTGCACAAGATGATTTTTTAGATTCATAATTAACATCTCTCTTTATAACTAAATATCTGTAATTAATCAGCAAATCATAATGTGGAGACTAATTAACTTCAAACTCAAATCTTAACAGAAAATCCATATTACTATCCAGCATCATTAATTACTCTAGTAATCAAAGTTATTCCCCATGAGATTTGACATAAAGCTTTGTAGGTTTATAAACTGAGCTAGTATCAGAAAAAAAAAAAACAACATTTCAAAAGGCGCTTCAAATAGCATTATAGATAACTAAGGCATTAGATGGGAAATTTAAATAAGTTTTTATTTTGTCTGTATTACATTATCAATAATCCACTCACTGAAGCTGGGTAAGTAACTAAAAGAGTGCAATTCCCTTCTTACTATGTGCATGTAGTTTTTAGTCAGTTTCTTTTTTTTTTTTTTTTTTCCTTTTGGGGTTACAGCAGTGATTTCTCTCAGAGGATTCATTTGTCAGTGTCTTAAAAATGTGCTACACTTTCTGTTAGCATTTCTGTGCTAGTTATCTGTTTAAGAAATGGATTAACAGCTGTTTATGCCCTGGTATGATTCACAAGAAAGTACCAAAAAAACCCAAGACATATTGAGCCTTAAAATACAGTAATATCTTTAGCAGTTGATTAGTTAGTGTTAGTGTTAGTTGATTAGTAGTGGAAAAAAAGGACAAAGTAGAGCAGTTATGCCAAAGAACCTTGGCCCAAACAAATCTTATTTTAATTAGCATGGTCATCACAACTAGGAATATTTGGAATGCATTCATGTTAATTTTTAATAAACAGGAAAGCCAATAGTACTATTACAGCACACTGAAATCCCATAGCTGTTTTTCATTTAGAAAGTTAGGCATTAAAATTGTGTCTAAAAATCCACATTTCAATTATTTTATCACCTAGTCTTGCAAGTGCACACATCTGATACTGTTCTTTTGTGTGGCAGCTGTAAAAATCGTAAGCAATTTTTACTGTCAAGAAAACTCTGAATAAATAGAGGCTGTTAACTTAGGCAGATATCTGAGGTTATTTGGTGGCAATCAAGAACTCACAGCACTTCAACTAATGGGTTATGATCAGAAACTGTTCCTAATAGCCAGCTAGACGGATCTGAATATGAAGATTTCTATAATTTTGTTGTCAGCTTGTGATGTACTCTAGTGCTAATTATTTGGAACAATTATGTTTTCCTAATAACAAAAGAAGAAGCAGTGAATTAAGCAGGCTTACCTTCAGATCTTTAGATAACAGTTTAAATGCACTTGCCATTAAGAAATAACATTTCTTTTTCCTGTATGGAACCCTAATTATTGAAGATGCTTGTCTTTTAAAATCTACTTCTACTTTTTTTAAGCATGTTCAATGTGTCAGTTTACACTGATGACTTCAGTAACTAGTATTTTCTCAGTCTTAGTTTTATGCCTGTACCTCCCATAGACTGCTTACTTCATTTGGTTATTCAAAAACCATAATTAGTGCAGTAATTAACATGTGGATCCTTCAAAGGAAGACTGTTAGAATCATGGGACGTCTCTCATCATTCTTGCTGATGTATAGATGATAAAAAGACTTGGTTGAGGTGACAACAGGATTTGTATTACTGCACATTATCCGAACTGCAGGGAAATTCAGATAGGACCGTGGTCCATGGAGTCTTTCCTTCTGAAAAAAGTAATTATCCACACTGTTTTTATAATGTAACTAGGTGTTATCCTGCATTTGCAGCTGTCAAATCATTTGTTTTAAAACCATTTTTTATACCTTATGAATACTTGAAAGTTTGGGGGTTTGCATGTCGTCTTTTAAGCAATTACAGAAGTGGGGTGCAGCAAGTGCAGCAGTAAGAACAATAATAATAGTAATTTATATAAGCATAACAGATTTCTTCTTGACAGTTGATTTCAGAGATGTTTATGGTAATGTTAAGTTGATACCGTCATAAGATTGCATTAATAAAGAACAGGTCAAATTTTATTTTATTTATTTTCCCTGGAGAAAATATATTTGTTTGTTTAAGATTTCAGATAAGCTGAATCTGTTGTGTTTTCAAGCCATAGTAAATCAGTTGTTGATACGTGAGTCTCTGTATGGCTCATGTAAATACATTCCAGTGTTTCTCTGAGATGCTTATAGTCAATGTTTTCAGCTTCAATATACAATGTTTTAAATTAGTGTATTAAGGAAATTCACATTCTTTCATTCAGCCTTTAACTTTCTGTAAGTAGTGGTCCTCTTTTTCACATTCAGTGACATATGCCAGAAAAATTCAGTATTTTACCCTACAGGCAGCCCATGGGACTGGGATGAAATGGCCTCTATACATAGGGTATGACTTTATTTGCTAAAGAGGTTATTTGAAAAAGCCCTTAGGGTACTGCTGCCCTTTTGTCCCTCAAACTAGTAGGGGGAAAAATATAAAAGGAACTACACAGTAATCCCTTGTAGACAGGTGACCTTAAGCCAATTCTATACTGTAAGGTTTGTTTCCATTTAAACTCAAAACAGACAAAGGAAAAAAAGCAAAATGCAGGTTTTAATCTGCTGCAGAAACATTGCAATTTTTTTTTTCTGTAAATGTTTATCAAACAAAGACAACTTTTACTGCAAATTCGTAAAACTGAGTATCATTCTGTATAATATAATTTAACGTTCTGTAGACTATATGCCCTATATTTTAGCAAAAATAGCATCTGAGGACTGATGGAAATAAAACTACCTCTGTTCATTTCAGGTAACCTCTTCAGAATTTTATTTTCTTTGCAACTGTTTAAATTATGCAAGTACAGCCGAGCATAATTAAGCAAACCTTCTGATTCCAGTCTCAACATTAAAAATCAGTCACCATCAGGATCCACTGGAAAAACCAGCACTTTGTCCTCTGAAGTTTTTTTTTCTCTGTTCTTAGCGTTGGCCATTGATTGACATTAACAATGCTGTAGTCAAACCAGATGTTATCACGGGGCTGTGGTCCCACTGCACGTGCACCATTTGGTGGTGGTGTGCTTGGTGTTTTAACCTGTGTTCAGCCACGATAGTTTTCCAATGAGGGAATGACACAATATTATTTTTTATATCAGCTGTTACGAGATATGTACCATCCCAATGTGTAACTGCTTTTCGCTAGGCGGGCTTCAAAACACCATTATAAATTATGAACAGCAGCTCTGAACCCACCTCAGGATAGCCTCTCATAAGTCACAGGTGTGACATCACGGAGCACTGTAATTAATGGGTGTTATGCCACTCCCTTGACTTATGAGTTTTTCAGAGGCTTTTAATTACTTTTGAGTTTAAGCCATTCTGGCAGAATTTTGAAGGAACTCCAGTGGCAGCTTCTTCTGAATGAAGCTGTTCTAGCGACATTTGAAAAGGAGCCACTCTGGTGGCTGAAGGAAAATGTTTCAGCCGTTCTTCACACCTGGTAGTCTGGAGGGAGGTTAAAGGAAACAGCTTCTGTTGACTGCTGCAGGCACGTAGTTACTGGGTTCCTTTTCTGCACTGGGGGAGGAGCTGTGAAAATTGTGGTCAAATCCACATACTATGTCAAATAAAAGAGAGAAAAACATCTGAAAAGCCAAGAATGTCTTGAAGGGTTATCATGATGTCATCAACCTGATTCTGGGTAAAGAAAAGCCATTGTTTTGCGTGTGAGTGCAGACTTCATGTAACTGGTAAAGAAGAAATGTCATCATTTATCACCTATCAAGAATAAATTATAAATGATCACCAGTTAATCAGCATTTAAAACATTACTTTAGTTTCAGTGCCAAAATCCAGTATCAGAACTTCTCCCTTCATATGCATACAACACAGAATGCGCGTATCACAACATTAAGTTAACTCAGGTGTAAAGCTTTGTTCTGTAAACAGCTGAAGCTTCATGTCATTGTTTATGTGCACAAAACACACATATTTCTCCATATGTTGGCACCATATTGGTGTTATCACTGTAGCATTCCCTCCTCTTCAGATGATCTTTTGTTATAACATTTGTTTTTGAGAGCCAAATAAAATATAGTAAATGTAAACCAATTATTTAACCAAATTACTTTGATCGTGGGAAACTGACAATTAGTGTTACAGCTTCTCAGCAGTGAAATCCACACAATAGAGCAGACTGTGATATTCTGTACCGCAGCGTAAGTCGATGTAGTGCATTTATTTTGTGTAGCAAGCTGTGAGAGAGGAGGAGAGAAGTGCGGGAGATGAGCGAAGTCCGTCTTGATGAACTGTTATTCTATATCTGTGCTGTGTGTTGTGCATTGTTTAGTTTTTCTAGGTTTGCTTGTTAATGTATTGGGACAGCTCTTCACAGCAACCTTGATGACTTATGTCAACACTTAAAGCATACACACGTGGGTACGAGATGATCAGCTAATTAATCAAGGAGTTAGAGACTTGCCAAACCGCCATTTGTAATTTTGATTTCTAGTAAATACTGATGACAAACAGGTTAGTGTGGTTACCCATTATCCACTTTTGTCTAATCTTTTGCACATGAATTGGAGGAGAAGTATTAAAATTATATGCACTGGTATAACTGCAGAATCTGGGTTTTTTCTCAAAACTTGAATGCATCAGCCTTTCCATGAAATAGCTGTAAGTTAGGAGAGCATTCTGGGCATTGTCATGCAAATGAGGCCACCAAACATACCACTTTGCTTCAAAATTGCTCTGCAGTGACAAGTAGCTTTTAAAACCGGAGCAAGGTTTTCCGAGCTAGTGGGCAACCGGATCTATCCTCTGAGATCCACTTTCTAAGATAAGTACCCATATATGAAGTGCTAATTCCACATCTGAGTGCTCAGATTGGCACTTACTACATATCCATACATTTCTGCCATACATTTCAGTTTAACCAGGCCAATCTCATTCTAATGCAGATTAAGATGGTCCTTTATCCTTGAGTATTGTCCTTCTCCCACATTCATACAATTAAAAAAAACACCAGGAGATGCACATAGCATGAAGAAGTTGAGGTTGGTCTGGTATTCAGCAGCTCTTAAAGCCGGGGTCTTGTGATACATCGCTTCAACCAGTACAAATTTTAATTAATGCTACACCATCTTCTCAGCAGCCCTCAAGAATTTTGCCAGTAGGTCATGAGGGAAAAACAAGTCCTCACCTGCCTCACAATTCACAGAAAATACCTGTAATCAGAAGCTATGTCAATCTGGTTTTGGGACCAGCTACAGAAATGATAAGAAAATGTGACATACATTTTTCTCTCTCTCTTTAACAAAATGAGCCCATCCCAAAGGCTACTTTCATCTGTGCTCATGAAAAAGGGGTGTGGAAAGAGCAACAGAGTTTAACACAGTGACTCGGGATTAGGTAGGTTTTAACCAGCATCCTAATGCCCATTAAAAGCCAGAATGGCTTCAGAGCGCTGGCATTAAATGATAAAGAATGAGCAGAATCCAGATTTTTATTTTTGCTTTAATCCAAAATTATACTAATTGCATTGTGACTCAGTGGGAATTTAGTCCATGTCTTGAATGTGGACACAATTTTACTCTTAATCTCTGACCAGTTTGTTCCATGTGCTGTGCACTGGAGGTAACAAAGCCATAGATGCAAATCATAGGTCTATCATGGTAATGGAAGCACTTGATCTGCTGGCCAAGTAAGGATTTGTAGAAGGTGGTGGAGACAGTGGGTACTGGATAGCTGCAATGCTGGAACAGTAAGGCTTCTCAAATCCCTCGTGGACTAGTGTCAGTGACATTGTCACTGTGATGCTACTTGATGCCTCAGAAATGGCTAATGGTTTATTTACATACAGGTTTGGATATCAAATTCAAGGCATTCACATTTGAAAATGTAGATCTTAAGGACTTCACAGCTTGTTAGACCTTTTCAGTCATGTATCTCAATCCCTAGAAATAGGAGATTTCTTGGGATGACTGTTTAAAGTTACGGAGAGAGTTGCTTTCAAAGTTGGGTTTTCTGGTGTTTGCAGTACATGTAGATGGTACCTCAGCTCTTGGAACCACACTACCCTCAAACCATCCCAACATATAATTCTTTAAGTATTTTGAGTTCAAATGCTTAATGTTGGTGTGAATGGATTCATTAAAAAAAAAGAAAAAAAGGATGTTGAGAAAGAGCTATTGCAGTTGCCCTTCTTTTTTTGTTGTTGTTGTTAGCTACATTATCTCCCAACCTCTTTTTGAGCAGTTATTTAAGTAAAACTTGGTGTTACATTTCCTTTTATTACAAATGCTATTTATACACAAATTGGAGCAGATCATGATGCAGCAAAGAACTTTTTATACTGCATAGATTGTGCAGCAGAGTAGTGCTTTATCAGCATTACATGCCTCTGTGAGGAATGTTTTGCTGTTTTAAATCTCATCATTATGAGGAGAATTTATTATCTAGATGCAAAGATTTTACTGGAAACTATTGAGCTAGGCTGTTGTCATCTAACTGAAAATGAAAACATGTTCGTGATAATTAGACGAGGGGGATTAATGAAAAACCCACACTATATATACTGTTTACATACAACCTCAGAGATCTACTTTATCAGTTAGAACATGGTTGCATTCATTTCCACTTCCTTGCCATGGGACAATCCTAGAAATTATGGGCAATCTTTTGCCCTTCTGCAGTTAAACTCCTTGTCTACAACCATGATGCAAAGTGAAGGTGGTTAAGGTTTCATAGAAATGAAGCACATGGTGTGACAGGCCCATCTGTGCCAGCTATATGAAAGAAAAGTGCCCAATATGATCATCCTTGCCTTTTGTTCCACACGACACTGTTCAGGCGGCGAGTTTGTGAACGCTGCCGGTAGAGTCTGCAAACCTTGATTTATCTCACTGCTTCCTCTCCTCTGATGTTAGTTCTCAGTTGCAATGCAAGCTTCCCTGCCCCCACAATTTCCTCCCTTTACCCAGCCCTTTTCCCCAGACAAATCTGAGGTAGAACCTCCTAGCAATTTTCCAAGGTTCTGGGCTCAAAGACTAAACTAATTTATTTTTGAATTGCAGATCAAACATAAACTGCAAAGAAGCATTTAATCAGTTAGGAGAAGCAAGGGTATGGCTTGTTTAAGTCCCAGAATCCATAAACCTGTAATGATTTTATTATATTGATGTCAGTTTTCATTATTTTCATAAATGGGTGTTCCCTGCTTAATGCACGATATTTGCATCTGATGAACCAACGAGTTTAAACATGGTTTGTTTTAATGCTTTGTGAATTTGCATTCAAATTCATCAGAAGTAATTCTATTTGAAATCACACAGGGCTAAACACAGTGGTTGTAAATCCATTTGAATTGAGATGCCGGAATCAGCCCATTAATCTACAAATCTGCAATATAATTTTTGTATGGTTGGTGGGCTTCTGTTCTGTTTTTTTGTGATGAGGCAGTGGGGATACCAAGTGCATGTGTGGGAGGGGAAGCGTTCGAGGAGGTTGTGATAAATTGACCAAGTGGGAGTATATCTTTGTTATGGAAACCGGCCTGTGAAAGGAACATATGAAAGGCCAGAGACCATGGTTTGAGGATGTCTGTCACTGCCACTTGAGGCAGTTGCACGAGGAGAAAGCAAGTCTCTCAAATAAGCAGATTCCCTAATATTTAGGATGACAGAGATTGGCATCAGCACCTTCCATTCGGTCTTCAGAGTGTCAGAGTTCACCCAGAGCTCAAAGTAGTGCTATAGCCTGCATTTAGTATTTTAAGTCCTCTTGCTAAACACTCTGTTACCTTGGATTTTTCTGTGGTCTGTTGTTAAAAAGGGAATGAACAAATGCAGCAAGGTTCACCTCCAACAGAAAAAGCCTCTTTTTAGAAGGAGTGGAGGGGTCTGTAGTATAGCAAACAGTACTTGATTTCTTGAAAGCTGCAGAAGAAATCTGTATTTCTTTCAGAGAAACTGGAGAATTGTTTTAATTTCTGTGTTCTTAAATAGACTGAATTGTCTGAAATTAAGATATTTGTTTAAGCTAATAGTTACCAGATTTGAAGATTAATATGTCATTGTCTGAGAGTGCAAAAGAATGTATGTATGAGAGGGATTACTCTCTAAGAAGAAAGGTTTATCAACAACATTTTCCACACTACACATACTTCTTAAATGCAACAATGAGGTTTTTGAGAAAACTATTTAAAGAAAGTAAATAATACATGTAAAAAATATAAAAATGCATAGTTATCCATTATGTTCTTTAGCCTTTTAAGAGGAATGTATTCATTCATTTACTTGAATAGGTGACAATTCAAAATGGAATTCAGCTGATACTTTTGAAAGTGTTCATGTAATTATTTTGCTTAGTTATAAGCAGGCTGAATTCAGTCTGAGAGATGTATTTGGCTAGGGACAAAAGTGATTTTTAGCTAAGTTTGTGTCTGCCTTCCGTTGGGAACTAGTAGTCCTGATTTGGCCCTTGTGAAGCTGAAATTAAAGAATCTATGTCCCTGTTTTGAATGGCTTGGACTGGAACTAACAGGGTCCAACTCAGAAAAGCATTTAAGCCTATGCTTAGCATTAGCTGTATGCTTAATTCCCAAAAGTCTAACTACAGGCCCCTTCTTCTGCACTTGCAGGAATTACAGTGCGCAGGAAGTCTGCCATCTGACATCTGTGAAATGAGCTGGTAGACTTGAGTCTTTTTCATAATGAACCAGTTTCCATCTCATAAAATTCTGTAATTGCAGATGGTATCAGTGGACACCTATGACAATCTCAGCAGAGATTGCAGCCCGGCATTCCTCATTATAGTATATATGGACACTGAACTCCTCTCTGCTCATGAACGTGGGGTTGACTCATTGACAGGGCATTATCAGGAAAATTGCAATGATGTGACTAGAGCTTCATGGTGGGTAAATGGAGTACCTCAACTCTTGGAGTTGACAATAGGCTCTCCTAAGAAATGAAAATGCAGTGATTAAGACGTAAAACTGGGACTCAGCACAGCTGGGAATTCTTGTATGACCCTGGCAACACACTTCTTGTTGTTTTTCACTTCTCTGCCTGAAAAGTTAGTGTAATGCTTTTTTCGTTTTTATGGTGTTATTTAGTGATAAATGTGTTACCAATTGTGAGCAATTCAGGAGATGCAGTTTTAGATAGATGCCATTAGATTTTAAGTCTGTTCTGTTCAGTTTGCATTTGCATGTTCTTGTGCCTAGCGCTAGTGGAAAGCAGGCCAATTTTATTTTGCTTCCTAATTCTGCATTGAGGAAATCAGCTTTATGCAAAGAGACCTAAAGTCTTTCATAAAATTCACTCTATTGTGAAAGAGGCCTTAGAAAAAATAACGTGAAAGAAGAACAACATTAATTTTAGACTTCTTTTAGCTTGTTCTTTTAGGCACTGATATAATTTTTGTTCTATCTGTGTACATTTTCATATGTGCATTTTCTTTTTATAAAGAAAATAATATCATTCAAATAGCTTCAAAGTCTTTTTATTTCCATAGAAGCACTTGAATAATGTTTTAAGGGTACTTGGAGACACAGTGAAAGAAATGGTGAACCTCGGTGGGTTTTGGAGCACTGGAACATATCCCAAAAGTTATAGCTACAGAATCTGTAAGCCCTACCTGTGACTTTCAGCAGCTGTTTCAACCTGTGATGCCATGGGCTGCTCTGAAGCTCTGTAATCTGCACATATTTGAAATAACAAACCACAATGAGTCCTGGCGATTTGTCTGTTCCATGCCAGAAGTTAGAAATCTGTGAGCTCACTAAACTACAGTAGCTGGAAAAAGAGTAAGAAGTATATATAAAAGGTAGCTGAAATAAGAACCTTTTAACAAAAGTGTCAGCAGGATCTGTTAGTTTCTTAGTGGTTTTGAAAATCAGATCTTCCAGATATCTAGCTCCAAGCTTCTGGGGTTGTTTTTTTTTCGAGGGTTTTTTTTTTGTTTTTTGGTGGGGGTGTTATCCGGTCTCTGTTTTGTCACATATCCTAAGCTTTACTGCTTTCATAGAAATGATCACGAATTCCTCTGAAGTTTTGTCTACTGTAACAACAAAATGTTAACTAAGTTCCAGCAACAGTAAAAATGCTTGGCTCCATTTATACTACCCAGGATACTGTACCAGGTCCTAGGTAACAGCAGAATGATGGCATTCGCTGCAGCCTGCATCATGCTACAGACAAGTGAACCATGGTGTTTTCAAACCACTTGGCATCATTTAGTTAACATGGTTTTAAGCATTACTTGGCTTCAGTTGGAGACAGACATAGATAATAAATCTTTGAACGAGTGTTATCAGAATTAAGAGCTAAGTGGCATTTTAAAATATTTTAGAAAAATACGATCATTATTTAATTTTAAAATATTCCCTCTTTTCCTAGTCTAAGTTGAGTCTCAGGAAGGAAAAAAATTAGAAGAGCTAATGAAATGACCTGACAGAGTGGCAGGGGTTGTTTACTAGTCCATATTTGGCTAGGATTCATGCTTCATATGATTGACAATCATGACAAGTTCTTTGGGTTTTAAGACTTAAGGCAGCACAGTCTTGAGTGAACTTTAGTTCAGAATGGAGATGTTTACAAAAGTTGTCTAAGTAGTTCCTGCTGAATCCCGTGCTCCTTTTCACTGAACTGTTCTGGAACAGGATGGATTTGCAGTATAAATGGTGATGAGCTGGGTTAAGTCATAGTCTTAACTACTGTACAGTTTATTTATTCCATCTGGGAGCTTCATCACGCTGGCATCTGAAAGTGGATGAAGTAGCTGAATTGACTTTCCATTTCTCACCATGTCTAACCATCTTCCTGCAGTATGGCATGAACAATCTAGTCTTTCATCAAAATCAGATTATGCGTATCTAGTAGGGACAAAAAATTTTCCTCCCTCTTCAGCATTTGCAGATTATGTAGCCAGAATATCTGCAGTTAAACCTTCAATATTTCCATTCAAGTCAGACTTCCAGTAGTTCTTGTTTCACTCTTATGAATATTCTTTAGTCAAGATCTCCCTCCTAGAAAGGTCAAGACATAATTTAGTTGTATCTGTACCAGAACAATGTGCAGCAGACGTGCCTTTGAATGTGCAATTAAAAATTGCTTTGGCCTGTTTTCTTTTCCTGTTTTCCATTTCATAAACTCACATGTAATTTGATGAACACTGTCATTCTTTAAATTTCTTCAGCATTACAGTTCTCAAGGGACATCTCTCTCATTGAATATCATTTTTGCATATTTATTTTCTCCACAAGTGCTAGTATGCAGTAGCACAAGTTCAATCTTACATTATTATTTTCTTATTTACTTATGTCACATCCTGGTTTTCTTTGTATTGATGTTAACGCTTCCAATTTAATATTAGCTCCAAATGCCATCTAAAAGCTGTTGATTTCTACCTTTAGTTAACCAGCAATTTGGGCAGTCTTGTCAACAGAGTAGTATGGTAGTTATTCAGCTCTTGAACACACAACTTCACAGCCAAGTGCAAGCAACTTGGTTGGGAGGTTCTGAGCCCTTCGGGAGAGCTGCGGTGCAACAGTTTACTTTGCATTTCCCGTGCAGCCGAGGCAGTCAGACCATCTTGCAGTTCCTGCATCAACAGTGCTCAGCGCCGGCCCGGAAAGCATCAGCTCTGGTATCTTCTGTCTTGTTTTATCTACATCCTGCCTCGTGCTTTCTAACACTGAAAGTGGAATACAGTTCATTTAAGTGCTACTCTGTCAATAGCACTGAAAATATACTTCTGTCAGCAGAAGGGTCAATTACATGAACAGCTCTTCCTTTGAAGATATTCTGGAAACATGCTGCTTCCATCCTTCACCAGAGGTGAATCATGAAAAGAAGACTTTGTCACAAACACGACCCTTGAAAGTGGTATAAAAGAGTTACCCATCTCTCCAGCCTCTATTTCCCATCCAACCTCCCAGAACCAGCAAGTACCCCTGCTTCATGCTTCCTAAATAATCCCAGCATTACCGCTAGGCCTGTGACACTCTGAGGTGAAAAATCAGCATGTTTTCTGACACTCATCATTTTGGGCTTGGTAAGCCTTGATGCTGTCAAGTGCCTCAGGAGGAGTGAGGGGCCAGCAAAGGGGAAGGCCTGTGCAAAGAAACTGTCCCCACCTATAACCAGCCCTATTCCTTCCTCCTCAGATGTTGTCATTTTCCTTGCACTGAGACTGACTTTTGGGGTGGGAAATCTGATGTCAGAAGTTTGGGAATTGCCTTCATGATAAATTCACCTTCATCTTAAGCCAGATACCACTGTGGAGACAGCTGTACTCATGGCTGATCCTGTGTTGTGGTTACACATGTAAGGCTGAAGCGTCTAATCATGTTGGGGTTTTTTTAAAACACAGCTTGGCATGACCTACAGCTTTCAGACTAAATTATTGTAGTGCTCCTTTCCAGATGTAGATCTATTGCAAAAATACATAATTAGTATTTGCCACTGCCGTTACACTTGATGCTGTAAAAGCAAAGAAATAGATCTTTCTCCACTGAAAACCTGTAAAGTGAAAACTATAAAACCCCCTTCCCTTGTTTTCTTCTGAAACTGATTGTAATGCTCTCTTCCTGTCACTGTGCCAGACTCTACAGCTTAACTAAATGTGTGTCACTCCTCCAGTTTTCTTTCCTATATTCCCAAGCACGTGAGAGACTAAAGGGAAAATATCAACTGTATGTCCATGCCTAGATAAAAAGCTGCAAAATTAAGTTACAATGCTTGCCCTTTTTAGCAAAATCTCATACTGGGCCAGTGTAGTTCCTTCCCCATGGCAGTTTATTGCTTCTAATCATGTGAATCAGGGATCACTGCAGTATGATTCTGATGAAATCCACAAAAGAGAGTACACTCATTCCTCCAATGTTTTGGACATTGAAACAGAATATTTTTTTCCAGGTAAGATAATGCATGAACTGCTTCACTTAGTAGATGAGCATTAGCTTTTGATATAAGCCATCCCATAGACTCCTGACACTTTGCATGCTGAGCAGTCTTGTCCTTGAAGTTACTGTAGTGCACAATGATCAGAACTTACTGCTGATGTTTTGTTAGCATTTACCAGCAGTGTCTTGGCAGAGGGTGACCTCCAGTACTGTCTCTAAACATTTTCAATTTACAGACTCAAGAATTTTTGCTGCCTTTGCCTCTCATTCTTTTGAGGAGGTCAGCCCTTTATGAATTTGCCACAAGAAAGAAGTTCAAAATACCCTATATACTTAAACAACTTAATAGGAATATAGCTGCAATGAACACATGACATACAATTCATTTTAATATTTATAGAAGAAATTCATGTTGTTTTAAGTGTACACAAGCAGCTGCTGTCATTTGGCTATGAGCAGATGTTAGACCTCCGAAAGCTTCGCTGATAATTAAAATACTAACAGTTAGTGTTTTACCCCAGCTGCAGGTTCTGTTTACTGTAAATTTGATTTTAATGGTGCCTCTGTGCAGTTATTGAATAGAGGTTTGTTTTCTACTATACATGCAAAAGTGTCTACAATGAAGACAAATGGTTATTTCCCATAATTTACTCTGGAAAGATATGAATATAGCTGTAACGTAGTTGAGTTTATAAATGAAATACAGATATGACTATCACATTTGAAATGGTAGTTTCTGCTGTCTTTACTAACAAAAAGAACTAGGGAAACTTACTATTGTAGTTATTTCCAAGCATTCCTCCTAAAAACTGCTGTGCTTTCTAAATGGGTTGAGACGTGCCCTCAAGCAAAGAACAGGTGCTTCTTTTTACTGAAAGGGTTCATAAATCAGAATAGATAAATACAGAGAATCATGATACTCATAGTTGATAGGTATGCAGAAGAATATAATTTCTGCTTGATCATTTAATAACATGATGTTTTATTTTAGGTATCCCTTTCAAGTGTCTGTTCTCTTTAGTGCATATATGTATATCAAACATTAGGGAAGGCCAGCCATTTTCAGAATTGTTAATCCCAAGGGCCTGATTATGCAAACACAATGCATAATGCAAGCAACCATGTTTAGTCCCTTTGAGACTATTGAGGCTAACTATGGCAGTAAGCAGTACGCTTGATAAATAAATGTTTATAAAACCAGGATCTGAATGTATACGTTTTTGAAAAACAAAAACTTTTGCTGAGATAACAATGACAAAAAGGGTTTTTGATTTTTTTTGACAAAGCCGTTAGTGTCTGGAACTAGACCTATTTCAGAAATCCAGATCATTTTCCCTATAAGCAGAGCTTGGGGTGTTTTTCCCCGATTCTTCTCATATTAGTGTGTTATTTTTCATATTATATTACATGTTCTGTCTGCCTAGGAAACAGAAATCTCTGGTTTGACCAAGCACAACCAGAACCCCTTGAAACTGGGATTCTGATTTAGAAGTGCTAAAAATGCACTTTCCATTTTCACTGCAGGGGATAAAACAGAAAGAGTGCATCCGAGTATCATCAATGTCAGTTGTTCCCAAACTGAGGGCTAGAGTAGTCTTTGAAGCGGGACTGCCAAGAAATGTCCAGGCTGGCTATCCTCATCTCAAGCTGCTAAATTGCACTGGAAGAGATAGCTGAAATACTCCAGATACATTCCTGATGCTGCTTGCCCATGTGGGTAATTACTGCATATGCCACAGAGAGGTTTTTGTTCACACGTCGGAGTTGAGAAGAGTAGCCTGCATGGTGGCAAACAGGTAAAGAGAAAAAGTGGTTTGCAAGAAAACCAGTTACTCTGTAGGTTAGGCAGCTGTAAATTCTGCATGTTAACACTGTACATGTTTGCCATATTCAGCTGGAGTTTTGGTATGTATATTTTTTATTTGCATACTGTCTGTAATACTGGGCTGTATAGTGTTCATTTTTGACCTTGAGTGCAGGAAAAGACAAACTGAATTTTTTCCTAGAGAAGGCCTTTCCCCAAAGGTTAATTGGACACTGAAGGGAAACGAAACTAAACCAAACCAAGCAAACTGTCTAAACACCCTAACTGAATGGCTTTGCTATTTAATTTGGTGGTTGTTTTTTCTTTTGTGTCTTTTTGTGGCCGTTGACATAGTTCTGTACGATGTGGAAGGTAAAAATAGCAAGCAGGAAATTTCAGTCTGTTTTTCAAAAGAAAAAATATTACCAGAGTACTTTCTTTCACATTTTTAGAATGTTAAAGGACATCTGCTGCTTTTTAAGATACCTGAAATGTTAAAACTTCATCCTTTATTCAAGCAGTTCTTAGAAGACCTTGAAGTTTCCAAACATGATTGAGTGGTTAGGGACAAAACTAGAAGCTAAGGCTGTTTTGAGTTTCAGCATTGCAACATGACATTACTGGATTTTTAAGTATAAAATGAACTATAAACATTATTTGAGGGTTTTTTGTTGGTTTTTGGTTTTTTTTTCCAGTAATAATATATTGGAAGGGAAAAAAATGAAGACTTGCTATATTGCTATCTCTTGAGATTTATGTACTTTGTGTCAATGGTGGAATTTTTTTATGTCTCTTAGGGAGCTGGCTAAGTCCCCTATAGGTATACTTATTTGTATTGCTTTACAAATATTTGCTGCCTTTCTGGACATAATAGTTGTAACGGGGCCATTTTGGGTTGCTGATTTATTTCACTTCTGGGTTTGACCCATCGTATTTTCTTTCCTTCAGCAAAAGACATGAATGAGCCTTCACAACCTCTTATTTAGTAGCTTAACTAGCTGGTTTAAAAAATGCTGGCCCATGCATTGCTTGCACATAAAAGCCTTACAAATGATAAAGAACAGTTTTTACTATGGTCAAGGAACAGAGATCTGAAAAATGCATCTTATTATTATGGCCTCTGAAAATCAAGGAAATCCCAAAGTTATGACATTACGCCACAGTTCTTAGACTGTACTTAATTAATCTAAGTAGAGATCATTACAAAAATAATTGAAAGAAAACAGAGCAGAAACTTGTAGCTCGATCAAGGCATAAGTTATATTACTTCATGAACGTGAAAAGTGGACTTACTGTACCATTCAAAATATTGTGCTGCCATGTAGACAATAACTTCCGAAATAAGAAAATCAGTTGCTTGTTCAAATGATGTTCAACATAAGGCGATTTTTTAATATCTTTTAAATTCCTTACAGGTTGTATTTAATTGAAGGAAAAGATGTTTCTTTGCATTCACATTATTTAATATTTGTTGCATTTTAGCAGATACAAAATGTTTGTGTCAATAAATAATATACCTAATCACCAAAGTATGAAAAATTAAGTATTGCTGAATAGGGGTGATAGCTTGATATAAATCAAGCTTCCTAGAACTTTTACAGAAAAGGAAAAATAGCTGTTTTAAGCTAGCTGTGTAAATGCAGATCATTTCCGTCGTCATAATAGATTATTTCATTTATGACTTACTGCTTTGTCCTAAAGGTGCTCCTTGTGAAGGATGTCCTCAGCCCAGCCTCACCACACACAGCCGCTTGCTACAAGTTTTGGGGAAGGATTAGAATTCTAAAGAGGCTGCTGGCTGAGAGCAAAGTGGTGCTTTACATATAATATTAGCCCAGACTTTCCTCACGCATTACGCGTTTCTTTCTGAGACAAGTCTCCTTAATGCCATCTTTATCTGCTACACGATGCATGAAATCTACTTTCTGTTTTAGAACTGCGGCTGACCCCCGACCCCATGAGTGGCGCCACAATGTGACCTTTCTATTGTCATCAGCTTTCATTCTCCTGAAAATTCTATGAATTTTTATTACAAGTTTTTTTAAACCAAGCTGAGGCTTCAACAAATTACTTGACACAGATGAGATGAAGTTGTTGAAGTAGTGTTAGATAAGTTTTACAGCCAGCATGTGTGCTGCTGAACAGTACAAAGCCAGTGTCCTACAATGTCATACACCAGTAACTGCTGAGCCTACTATTGGATAAATACATCATTTTATGGAACATTGATTGTTCTATAAACCCAATGGAGTATTATGCTCTATGATCAAACCATTTAGATTGTGTGTAGAGCACAGAAAATGCCATATTCAGGATGGTACTAAAAGTGCCATTTGTGTATTTTATGGATGTCATTACGGGGGAAACTTCTCTCTGTAGGCCCTGTTTACTGCAAAATTTTTTAGTCTGTAATGACATTTTTCATTCACAACGTATGCCTTCAAGAGAGGGGGCCCTTGTTTTATTTGTTTCATTCGAGTTTACTGCACAAATCCTGTACATTTTAATTAAATGTAAGCTTAACAAAAGAATAAGGTATTTATTCTGTGGGGAACAAATGATGACAGTAACAAAAGAATAAAACAGACACACAAAAGGAAGTCAGGTATTGAGTAAGAGAGAGGGGAAAAGGTATTAAGCCCTATTTCTAGTTTCCCAGACACACATTAAACATCAAAGCATTTCTTTTAGCCCTATTTCAGGAGTTTGTGGTCTCAGAGAATTAAAATAACCTGCGAATATGGATTTAATGTCTAAAATATCCTGACATTTTCAAATAAAAAACTAACAGTCGCTCAGGACTCCAACTGATAAATAATGGCTCTGCTGAAATGACAGACTTCTTGGAAAGAAACCAATTCTGTGATCATTGCACCCCTAGATATGAAACACCTCCTTACAAATTGTCTGAATATGAGCTCTTGTATCATTATATTTTGTCATTTTAATGCCTATTTGTGTATCTTTTTAATTTGCAATGACATGCAATCAGCAACAAGTCCACTTTTTGTAGTATTAATGTGGGCTTGTATTGCAGCTTATGTTTGCCGTGTCAGCCAACACTTACCCCTTCTCTTTAACTGTTAAGAGGGGGCGAGAGGCAGGCTGGATTTACTGGGACAACATGGTTTGTTGCTACATACAGTCCAATAACATGACATGTTCCTTAAATACATAAAAATTCCTACAAATGTTGTGTTGGATTCCAGTGCTTCATTATAGAAATAGCAGCTAAGCCTCCAAATCTGTTGTTTTCTAAATATCTTCCTTACTTGGCTTTTCACTGTTAAAACAAAAGAAAACCAGTAAAATCTGCAATTCATATTTACCATGAAAAATCACTAAAATTGAAGTTGATGTTCCCAGTAAATTCTTGGTCATAGTCCAGTTAAAATTTAAAGTTACAGTAGATTCACATTAGTTTAAATGACACTTGAACTTCTACACAGCTCAACATTAATTCATTATAGTTGAAATGGAAGAATCTTCGGTGGGTGAATCTTTTACAATCTGATTGAGGCTGTTACATTTTATAGGAGCCATTTTTCAAAGCAGTACTGACAGCACTCGAAGTTATTAAATTGCTGAATCAAGAGATGGACCTGCAATCGCATTTATGAACTGTGATGGAATAGCTGGGGTTGCACTGAGCTGAGGTTAAGATGTTGGTGTAGTTAAGCTTCATCACACCCCTTAGTGACAGCAGTATTTACCCATGTAGTTTACTTTAATGGTCAGGAAGTGGCTTAACTCACCTCTGGATTCAAATAGATTAAGTAAGCAGTCAGAACGGCATAATTATCAGTGCTGCGAGGGATTCACCGGATAGCTTTTCACCCAGGAGACTTCCCATTCAATTGCACAGTAAAGACTGGAGTTGCATAGATTCACAGGCATGGCATTTATCTGAGGAGATGAAAACAGGGTGAATTTCCTTTTACTTTCTCTTCTCCAGACCAGAGCTTCTCCTCAATACGCTGATGCTGTGTCCTGTACATAAATTATTATGATCTTTGGAGAAAGACGTCATGATTTTAGTGTGTGTACATGTGAAAATTATGATTGTAGAGTTATTTTGATTTTGGAATCCAGTGGAAAATGCATCATTTGTGGAGTTATTTTGATTTTGTGCCACATCATTGCCAGGCTCCTCTTTTATCTTGTCAACAAAGCAAGATTCCTGAGAGAATTAATTACTTATACTCTATTACGAAATGTGGAGGAGCTAAGATAATTGTCATTTTATGTTGATTTCCCCTTCCTACTTTTCTGCTCTTTGGGGGGTCATGTGAATGTCAGTGCCTACAGAGAGCACAGGAAAAGTGTGAATAAGAACCAGTCGTACTACATTAAGCTTACTTCTTGCTTATACCTGACAAAATGTACTTCAATTGCATGTGCCAGATTTCTATGCAGCATCACCTGGAAACATTCTAATGGTTTAAATAGTTAATTTTCTTTTCCAAAGATAACCTGCTTTGCAAACTAGGAATAAGAAAGTTGTATAACGTCAGTTTAGACTTGTGAAGGTGATTTGCAGCCTTTCAGCTTGACAAAATTACTTCTTTGTGCTTCACAGTATAGTTCTCTATCAGAAGCTCTGTAATAGAAAAGAGGATGGATGGATGGATGGATGGATGGATGGATGGATGGATGGATGGATGGATGGATGGATGGATGGATGGACAGATAGATACCAGTATAAGAGCTCAGTCTTTTAATTATTGATGTTATTTTGGAATTTTAGCTTGACATGTGCCTTAACATAGCAAGTTGCTAGAGTCTGCAAGGCGCCAAGTATTCAGTCTTGGAGTAAATCAGCTTCTAAGTGTGAACTTACCTTTAAGCAAATGAGTCTGTTTTTCAGAGCCCATTTTAATTCCTTGTGGGATCAGGGTCTGACAGCTCTATGCTTTGAGTGAGAGAGCCCCCGTAGACCAGCTTTAGTATAATTTTCTTGGTCTCTTGAGTTCAATGAAGCACATTGTTCACTAGAACTGGCTTGGAAAGTACAGTGCTAGCCTGAAATTTCACTGTAAGTGTCGCTTCTTTTTCTTGCCTGTTTTTATCCCAAAGAAGCCATGGCATAGCTATTTGCGTTAGTGATGAGAAGCTACACCTGTTATTCCAGAGATGTGATTTCAGTTTGTGTAGGTGAATTTAAACTGGAGTATGAGTATGGGTAGTCTCAGCAGCATGGACTTAATCAGACTTCCCAAGGCCCATCTGTCATTAGACCTTCACCTCGTTTGCAATGTCCAGCACCCGCTCTTGTCTCTGTGTGCACTGGTTGTGTCCAACAGCTTGCTCCCAGCACATGGAGGAACTTCATGAGTGCTTCTGGATGGCACTGCCATGCGGAGACAGGGAGGGATAGAGCTGTCGTTCCATGGACATCCACAAAGCTGGCCGTAGGGTCCTCTCATTTATGTCTTCCCAAAAACACGTAGGCCGTGCTTGGAAAGTGATGGCCTTGACTTTGTACAGCCTTGGGTGTTGTTAGTGGTGAGAATTGAGAAGGAAACCTTCAATGACACCCAACCAAACTGGGTGGCACAGCAAGCAGCTGGAATATGGAGGTTACGGGTATTACATTTTGTTAATTGATTTCATGCAGAAATAATTAAGATGTGTAATTGGGGGTTCTCTAGATAAGATTTTATAGAATATCCTGCTTAGGGTAAGAAAACTACTGAGTGTTTTCTCCAGGTAACTGGGTGACTGACTGAGTCAGTCACATGTGCTGGAGAAGATGCTGGATGGAAAAGGAAGGGGAAGACAATGGCATCAAAATGACAGCATGGCAATCACCTCAGCAACAAAAGCAGGGTATTAAGAAGATCAGTCACAGTTTCTCACACCAAGACATGTTTAATATGACATACAGTCCTAAAATTCATTACTGAAGAACTGAAATATCACGAATAGGATCTTCTATAAAAGATGCATTAATGGCTTTTAACTGTATACTGTATTTATCTGGGCTTTTTTAATATAGAATATTTTTTAAAACGCATTTAAATTGTTAATAAGCTGCAGAATTGTTACACTCAGCAATTATTTCAACCTGTAAATATGTTATTTGGAAAAAATGCAAATTGGTTTTGTTAATTTGCTCATTGTATCTATGTTTTTTTGTCAATGAAATCTAAAAATTGTCAAGGAACTTTTTTCCATGTAAGCTACAATTTGTTAAAGTAATGAACTGATACTTGCCATAATACCATGTTAACATTGTATTTTGTCTTGCAGGCATTGTGTCCAAGTCCTATGAGTGCCGACTGAAGGGGCAAGGAGCAACCTTCGTGGAAACCACGAGCCCTTTTACCGCAGCAGCACTGGGAGAGGTGTCTCCAGTGAAGGAGAAGGCCTTTCGGGGCAGCAGGAGACAGCCACAGTCGCCCGAAGAAGTTCAGCAGTTCATTATTATTCAAGGTTACGATGGCGACTTCGCCATCGACGCCTCCGTGGAAGAGACAGCAGCGGCCACCCTGCAGACGCTGGCGATGGCGGGACAGATGGCCAGGGTGGTCCACATTACAGAGGATGGGCAAGTCATAGCCACAAACCAGAACGGCTCCCACGTGAGTAGCGTGGTTCCTGAGCAGATCCTGACGGAGCAGTTAGCAGATGGTGCCACGCAGGTGGTGGTGGTTGAAGGAGCGGGAGCTGACATGGAGGAGGCCGTTCAAATAGACGCGGTTCCTGACTCCAGCAGCACGGTACTGCAGCAGATAATGCGACAAGAAGTTTTAGATGCTTCTGAAGCTACAGTTCATCCCCCAGAGTCCTCCTCGGCATTAGATGCCCTGCTTTGTGCTGTGACAGAGCTGGGTGAAGCGGAAAACAAATCCGGACCCCTTGACAGATGCAGGTCTGGCCACAAGGACTTCTTGCAAATGCCGAACCCAGAGATGCCCAGCATTCCCAGTGATGCAGAGGGACAAGAAATACAAATGTTCCATGAAGTTCAGGAGACTCAGGAAGATACCAAACCCATGGAAGTAGTGACACGGGTCATGCACCCATCGGCTATAATTGCATCTCAGGAGAGAGCTCAGGCTGCCTTCAAGAACATGGTGCAAGGAGTGTTGCAGTTTGCTGTGTGTGACACGGCTGCGGCCGACCAGCTCATGAAGGAAGGTGTCACCCAGGTCATAGTAAATGAGGAAGGGACTGTGCATATGGTAGCTGGAGAAGGCTCTCAGATAATTATGCAGGAAGCTGGTAGCCACACGCTCAGTGTGCAGAGCGAACACATGGATTTAGTGGAGTCGGATGGGCAAATATCGCAGATTATTGTCAGTGAAGAATTAGCTCAAGCCATGGCTCAGGGTTCTGATGGTGACTTCTCTGAAGGTGCAACGCACTACATCGTCACAGAATTGCCACCAGACATGCAGGATGAGCCTGGTGTGTACTCACACGCTGTGATAGAGACAGCCGGGTCCCAAGACATTCTGCAGGCTGGTACTGCTATAAAAGCAGAAGCTCTAGCCCCTGATAGAGCGAGAGAACAGTTAACAAGCATGGTCATTTATACAGAGGGTGGCTCACAGGTAATTCAGGGCCAGAGAGATTATAACAAAGTACAAGAAGCATGAAGAGCTTCACTCGTAGGCTGGACGGAGAGCAGAGCTGGATATTACCAGAATCATGGAGGCACTGTATTCCTGGAACATTTTCTGTAAAGCCTTCTCAGTAGAACCTCCTCCTAGCCAGGTAACAAATACGTACCCTGCTAAAAGGAGGAGTTCACTGAAGAGGATAATACAGTTTCGTCACAATAGCTCTGAGAACTATTATATGGGATTATTATAAAACAAGCATACTAGGGTACAAAACAGGATGAAAAACCCCCCGCCCAAAGTAGGAATTGTTCTGTTCAGTGCTTTCTTTGTTGGTTTTTTTGTCTTAATGTTGTTTTATCTCAGGGTAATTCCCTGCTTTCTGTCATTTTTGTATAACATAATCAGAGGAGTAAAATAATTGCACTTACATGTACATTTTGTGAACAGATAAATATGCAAAAAAGTACAAACCCCACAATAGCAAAGTGAACAGGTAAGCTTACATACAGTATTGGGTGCCCTTCTTCATTTTAAAGTAGAACAGGTGACATTTTGCTTTCTAAAATCTTACTTTAAAACATGCTTGGCTAAAAATATGTCATCAAAATAAGGATTTTTTTGCATCTGAAATGAAAGTTTTCATACTACTTTACTCTTTCATGGTAACATATAAGACTTTCCCTAAAGAAGAGCTCAAAAGCTACACTTCAGAAAATCCTTGATTATACATATTCAGGAAGAAGAACTTGATGCTTGTAACTTCCACTTAATTTTAAATGAGAGTCCTACATAAGAAATGTGCATTTTTTGAAAAAATATTGTCACTGTCAGTGTTTTGCTTTTCTTATAAGTACTGCTTCATATAAATACCATTTTGCAGTTCATTTTGTGAGCTACTTCTCAAATGTTAGGAGGATTTTTAAAGAAAATTCTGACATTGACATTAACAAGTAGGGGGAAAAAAAGGTGACCTTGTATTTCTTGCTTAGTCCAGAATGTCAGTTATTTACTTGTGGATATACTGCAATTGTTCAATGCAAGTTCATGTTGAAAAGATTTGTTTCATGATAAAACTGCTTCTGTTTCTTTAGAAAAATTGTAAAATATAAACTGGCAAGGTTTGGGGATTTTTTTTTTGTCTTTCAAATAAAATGTTAGCATTAAAATGAAGCATCATGATTTTTAATATTAAACAATAAACAGAACTGGCATTCAGCAGGAGCAAACGAATGCTATCTGTTATGTCTGTGCATTTTCTCTTTTCTCTTTTCCTTTCTCTAGCTTGCTAGATAGATAAAGATAAAAGAATCTAATTTCTGAAGTGTGCCTCATGCATGCTTAATATAATTGTGTAAGTGTTTAGGGTATAAGCCATGCTGACTCTAGAGATAACTGGGTTTCCTATCATGTTTAATATCTTAAAATTATCAACTGTAAGAAAGTTGGGGTGGGGTAAAACAATAGTTCCTTCCTGAAGCAACTGTTTAAAAATGTATTTTCTGATAGGGCTGCTGAGAAAAGGTGCTTCATTCTGGGGCTATAAGATCCTGCTGCCTCTTCATCTCTTATTATTATTATTTTTCAAATTTTATTATTTTCCAAGAGTTGAGGTTGTGTCTTTGTCAAACCCCCAAAAAAGTAAATTTGAAGTTAGACATCAAGATTCATAATTAGGCGAGTTTGACTTGCTCATCTTTCTTAAAAGTGACAGGCTGTTCACTTACTCTTAAATACTGTCTTCAGCAAACAGTGACAGGATCAACTCCCGTTTGTTATCAGGAAAAAGGTGACCTTTACAAAATGATGGCCCTCTGCAAGACTCTCACAGATGTTCAAAAAACTGAATGTTTTTCAGTGGAAATATTTCTTCTTGATCATTTCTCCTGTTAACTGTAGCCCTGTGGTCTTGCAGCTTGGATGCTAATTCTTCGCTGTGCTTAGTCCTGTATGGCTAACCTTTCTGGCTGCAGTACAGGGTGTTGACACTGACATGCTGCAGTTTACCATTTGTGATTTATTTAGGATAAATATGTCTCAGGTGGCATTTAATCCTTCATAAAACCAGTGTAGCCCGCAGTGTCAAACCAGCAATCACATTGTATGCACAATGAAAAGAGCAGACCTTTGCATAAAAAAAAACCCCCAGTGGTAGATGTTCCTGTGCTTGGGAGCACTGGAAAGGATTCACTAACCTACCATGTGCTGTAATTACCTGGGAGCTCAGGTTAATGATACTTTTTTCTGAGTGCGGCCTGATCAGGAGAGCTAATATTTTCCTAGGGCCTTTTATTCTTCTTCTTCTTAATGTGCACTTTAAAGTTAACTTATTAGTGCCCTACAAATGTAACATTAGAAATCAAGGGTGACATTCGTTCCTGTGCTATCATCCGGCTTAAGGACTCCACACACTGTCTCAACGCCATGCTGAAACACTCTCTGCCATACACTGAAAGTTGAGGCTGTGACAGATCTCTTCCAGGGCCTAGGAGATGTCTCTGGCATTTGTCTCCCTCCTGTGCCAGAGCTCCTGGTGTTGTCCCCTATGATAATCTGGGAGAAGATGAGCTGGATTGTTCTATGGATCTTCCAAACGTTCTCATGCCTTCTGCCTTGCAGAGCAGGGAAGATTAGGCAGCAGAGGGAGGCACTTGGAGTAGAGCAGTGCCTGAAAAGGCCGTGACCCTCCATGCATGGTTCTGGTGAGGCGCCTGTGACATGTCCATGAGCAGGCTCAGGAGCTGCAGGGGGCTCTTTGCCCCAGGCAGCGTCCACTGTCGGAGCATCACAGAACTTGTGTGGTGGATTTAGGCAGGGGCCTTCACTGCAAGTGTTTTGCTGTTTGGTTTGAATACCTTCAGCTGCCTGTCTCCAGAGAATTCAAGGGCTGTGCTGTAATGGAAGAGATTGATGAGGGGGCAGTATTCCCATGTAAGTCAGTTGCCTTCTGATGTTCTGACTGCCAGAGCCACTGGCTTAATTTTCTCTTTGTTATCCATTCTGAATAAGCATTAATAAAGTTGGATTATACTGTGATGATGCCAAACAGGTAAAAAAGTAAGTATTTAAGAACCAAGGAACTAGTATGCAGGGGGAAAATAAATAAATAGTAAATAAATTAAAAACCAAACCAGACAAAAAAACCCCAACAACAACAAAACAAACAAAAATAAAAAAGCCAAGCAAAAAAAAAAAACCCACCAAAAGTGAACCAAAAATCCTAAGTGAAGACAGAGAAAAAAAGAAATATTTCCAGCAAGCAGTTTCACCCTGCATTTCTTAAGAATCAGATGCACACCTCCTGAGGCAGTGCCTCTGAATTCACGCTCCATCTTTAGGGAAAAATAGGAGATAAGAGATAGCTGGAAACTATATTTAGAGAAATATTTGCTATAACAAAAACAAAAGAAAGGAACCCAAAACCCAGCACCACCCAAAGGGCCCACAGCAACATACCATTCTGTCTGACTCCCAGCTGCGCTCTGCTGTGGAAGCGAGATGAGCCAGTGAGTTGATGTGCTGTGGTTATGCACATGTGGACTGTGCATAGTCCTGCAAGCACTGCTGCCATTTATAAATTCTGCTGTAATACCAGGAGTGTTAGCTCTGAGTCCCAGAAGAAATACATTTGTGATTTTCGTGGACAGTGGATTCAGCTCAAGTAAAAGCTTGTAGGCATTTCCGTGTTAAAAGTTCCTGTGCCTCGAGCTGGCCCTGAGCTGGACCTAGGCTTGAAATGCAGGTGAGTCCCCTTCAGAAAATCCTGGGGATTGAGAGACGGGGCTGGAGCTGCTGGCAGAGCAGTACATGGAGCTGGCATTGTGGTAGGCAGAGGCCTCATAAAGCAGCCTCTGGTGCTTTTCTCCAACTTTCTCTGCTTAGTAGACTTCCTAAGCACAAAATCTGTAAACAGAATAAACAGAGAATGGTGAAGATTGAAATTTGAAACTAAGTTAGTTCAAGTGAGAGAATTAAGTAGCAGAAAAAAAGCTCATTCATTTGGCAAAACAAAGAAGAGCTGTGCATTTTCACTTATTTTACTGAGCAATATTAGCCCATAATTTAAGATAGCATGTGGCTCACTCAAACAGGCTACCCCCGTTCTATCTTGTTGAAGAATACAATTCGTTTTCTGCTCCTCTAGGGTGATATCATTTTATATGAAGAAAAAAGTTAGCTCAGATGGCAGTTATATGTTTCGGAAGCACCTTCTAATCAGGGATTGGTGATTCATTATTAGCTTCAGCAGGCGATCCATCTGACATGTAAGGGGAAAAAATTAGCAGCTGTCACTGCATGATGAGTTAATTTCCTGATAGGCCTGACACTGAAAAGCCATTTGGAGACATGGAGATGGCTGATGAGAAAACCTGGTGCTGGTTTATAATTGGAGAGAAAGAAAGGGCAGAGAGACAGAGGGAGATGGGGGAGGGACTGAGGCTGCTCTACAAGTGGGGATGGATGTTTGTGTATTTACTAAATAGACAGCTCCACAATAACCTGCATCTCTGTGCGCACACACCTGGGTGGGTAAGTGATAGGGACTGGGGCCTTTCATTTTCCTTCTGCCTCGTGTCATTATTTCCAGTCGTTTGTAATTAGTACTCCAGACAGTTTTCCGCTCACTCCAGCCCGGGTGTACAAGCACGCGATTGGGTTATCTCGCGGTGACATTGAAACCTGACATTTTAGAGGAAAGGGGAGAAAATGACGCTACTCCTTTAATGGTTCTCGCTGCAATTTTCTTAATTGCAGCTTGAGATTTCAATCAATCATACAAAAATAAACTTATCTGAAACAAACATTGCTAAAACTTCCAAGAGCACAATTGTGAACGATGAGAGTTCAAAGAAGCCTCTTGTAAAGCATGAGGAAATATGCTCTTCAAAAGATGTAAGCACATGGCTCTCTGTTTATCCTTTTTAAGAATGGTAAATAAAACTATGGGGAAATAGGCGTTCAAGACCAAATGCAATCCACTGTGGAATCTGCCTTGTGTGTGTAACTGGGACAGCAACGCAGGGTCGTTCATATGTATTAAATAAAGCTAATAGGAAGCCCTCAACCTGGGACTAATTCCTTCAGTGGCTGTGCATGTTAGGTACTGCTTTAAAGGGATTTTTATTTTTGGCTATTTAAGTAAGGTATCTAATATGGCCAGCAAAGGAAGCCAGGCTTTTTTTTTAACTGGGAAAAAAAACCTAAAAAAACCCAAAAAACAAACAAACAAACAAACAAAAAACAAACAAACAAAACACCAAAAAAACCCTCACAATGAATATTTAAAGCTTTTATTTTTCAAAATGGTAGAATGTAATGGGATTTTCACAACCATCAGAAGATAATTTTTGACTGGGAAGAGGACAAGCCAGTAGCTTTCACCAACTCCACTTGTGAAAAACCAGTTTTTGCTTTTTCTGATAGGATGTTCTTAAATGATGGCAAAGGGTTTGGGAGCAGTGGTGGAGAAGCAAAGATCCTTTGTAGACAGGTAGATCCAGCATGTATCATGCAATTGAAATTGATGCGTGTGTATACACAGACCAGGATTATGTCCTGCAATGTAACAGGACACCTGACCTTGTTTAAAACACATTCTTGTCTTCTGGCAGCAACACATTTATCAAGGCTACTTTGAACGACCAGTTGTACTGCGTAGTCCTGCCCCGGAGGTCAGCGTTGACTGAGAGCCATCGGGTTCTGGGAATTTCTGATGAGTAAGGATAGCAGTCCCCTGGGCAGCAATAGATTAATTCTGGGATGGCTTTTCTTCCATATTCCCCAAACCTCTGATCACTCTTACTGCTTGGAATCCTCCTTTTTTACTGCTTTGAATCCTCATTACTTACTGCAGCTTTTGCATGTCTTGATTCAGCTTCTAGGAGATCCTACATACAGATTCCCATTGCCAGTTTGTCATGTTTGGGAGTGACCCACCTGGTTATTCAGGGAGCAGAAGAATGGGTGATTAGTTAGTTGCCTCTGCTGGGGTGCATCCCTTGATATGTAAGCAGCCATGAGCTTCAGGATCCGTGCAATGTTCAACAGACAGATTTTGAAAGTAATCCAGCTCCTTGGGAGGTCTGGTTGGATAAGCTGAGTGTCACGAGGGGACGTCTGCTCAGACAAAGGAGAAAAAAGATTGAGCAAATGCAAGGGAAGGAGTCAGAACCTTTGATTCTTGGTCTACTAAGAGTCGAAAGCAGAAATAGAACTGAATTAGGAGGAACCGAAAGCCACGACCGCTCACATGTAACAAAGCCCCACACACCAGAGCTGAAAGACAAGGAGCAGAAATAATAGGAAGGCAAAACCCAATGTGTCTTTCCAGCACATACTCAGAACCCAAATCCAACTCCCTTCCCCGCTCTGTTCTCTCCTTCTTCTCCACCAATGCCTAGGGCAGAGACAGGCAACTTGGTGGCCACATCCCACTGACCCTCTAGTGCCATGCAGGACATAGTGTGGGGTTTGGAGATCTGGCCATCACAAGTGCTGTGGGCACTCCAGGTCAGGAGTGTTCTTCTAACACCTCCAGATTTCCATGAGAGGAGATACCCACAGAGAAGACATGTCTCATCTAGATATGGAGGGTCACCAGGGGAAGGAAAGGACTTGTTTCTGTGGCAAATAAGGTCTTTGCTAGCAGATGTCTTACTCTGAGAGAGTTTCAGGGCTTTCCCCCAAATCCTGCTAAGCTGCTTCTATCTGCCAATGTGTTCCTCTGTTGCTGGGGGTGTAGAACAGGTTTGTGTTTTCTGCCCAGCATATGGTGGTGATTGCTGGTATTTGGTAGCTGTGAAATCCAGATGCCCAGCTCCAGGAGGATTTTTCCCTTGCTAGGGACATCTGGCCATCCTCTCAGCCTTACTCTTTCTTCTCCTCATTTTTGCTTGGAGTCTGTAAGCTTTGCCTATGAATTGGCAGAGCACAGCTGATTTATTCTTGTGCTTTAATTCAAGGTTAAGAAGGAAAAGGCAAAGGGAATCCTGGGGTTGTGTTTATACCTGAGGACCCAGATAGGGACACGTATGTCCCAAGCCCACTGCCTGCTCCTGCCAGGCCAGCAGAGAGGTTGATGCTGCGGTGGCACACTGAACAGACGTAGTGGCACTCTTGGCTGGCAGCAGCTTGGTAGGGATGGCAGGTGAAGGGAAACCTAGAGGGATGCATCCAAACACCGGGATGGCTGCCTTGCTTTGGCTCAGAGCAGCTAGGCACCGCGTGGGGCGTTTCTGCTCAGACTCCTGCCTTAAATCCATATGCAAGCTATGATGATAAAATCCAGGGACAGCAGGTACTGCAGATATTTAAAGCAAATGGAAGCAGACATTTCCAGGAGCATTTCTGTCTAGTAGCTTGGATCCATAAGAGAAATGCTGAGTGACCTGTGAGAGTCTCTAGACACCCTGACTTCTTTTTGTTACTATTTTCCTCAATTCCATGAGTGAATTTCTTGTTCCTGCAGGTAAAGGGCTGGCTCTGACAGGAATGGACTAGCTGCATACCTGGTCATCCTACCAACAGACCAGTCTGCTACAGAAGATGTCTTGCTGGGCTGTGATATGATCTGTGGGAGATTGATGATGTGGACAAAAGCCTGCTGCCAAGGAGCAGGGGCTAAGTCTTAGGCACTATGCCTGTTGGAGTCACCAAGAGAAAATAATAAACTCTTTTGTTCTTGCAGTCTGTTGGTATCTAACTCCAAAATTCAATACACTAAGTGCAAATGTGGGAGAACCTTACCAGTGTGCTCTTCTGCCCTGGGTACCAGGTTTGTCCTCTTGTCCCCATTTGCTGGGCCTTCCTACGAGAGACCTAAAATGGCCCTTCTCCAGTAGTGATCTCTCAAAGCCTCTGCAAAGAATCACGGATCCATTGCTTGTCCTCTATTCTTCTAAGGTGGGTTCATGACTCAGGTCCTGCTCTGTCACTCAACACTCAGCAGCAGGACTGAGGCTCCTGTCCCAGCAGCCCAGCTGTGGTTCATCTGTAACATAGGAGTGACTGCACCCTAGCAGTGCAGAGGATGAGCTCTGCCATGCCGCACATGGGTGCAGAGGCTCACTCAACACAGCTTTTCAATCATTTGTCTCAGTGGTTTAGTGGGTGGCCCCATGCCTGGTTTATTGCGTGCTGTTGAAAGCCTGCTCCAGAGGCAGGATGAGTCATTTTCCACGGTCATTTCTTCTGGTACTTGTCGTTCTGGTGTCTTTCCCAAGCCATCACAGCTTTGTCCTCCTTTAGCCCCACTAAGGTATGAGGGAATGTTTCTCTTCTTTCACAGATGGAGAGCCAGAGTACAGAGAAAGATCCCCAGCCATTTGTGGGGCCTCATTTGAGCTAACACGGACATTAACTTTCTAAGGCTTAGGTAAATAGGGAGATATCCCTGCTATGCTACCATCATAACACCTTTCTAGTGGAAGGTGTCCTTCTAGTGGAAGGTGTCTCTGCCTGTGCCAGGGGGTTGGAAATAGTTGATGTTTAAAATCCCTTCCAACCCAAATGTGATTCTCTGATTCCAGTGGCCTTTGGTGTCCCTCGTTGTGAGCGTGCTCAGTGTACCCACAAACCAGACACCAGGGGCTGATGTGAGCACTGGGCAGAAAGAAGCATTTCTTTGTTTTCACTGCTGCACCACGTCTCTTCTCCTTGGCCCCTGACTGCTCCTGTTGGCTTTGGGGTTTCCTGCTGCAGATACCTAATAACAAATTTCCCTCTCTGTATAGGAAGCCTGGGGCTTACGGGACTGTTATATATGCAGGCAACAATACTGCGTGGGGTTTTCTCTACTGTAGGAGCTGGCACAGAGGGAAGAGCCAGGCTCTGAGTGCTCCTACAAGGAGATCCTTAACTCACCTGCCGACCGTGGTTGCTCACCTAACACACTCACCCAGCCGTGCAGTAGAGAGCTGCCCCACTGGGCATGTGGCAGCTCACAGGGCCTGTTTTGCCTGCGCTCCCAAGGAGATGAGCACAGCTCCCTGCAGGAATAGCTGGTGATGAGGAGTCATCTGCTTGCACAGTGCTCTGGGTGTTAATTCAACGTAAAACCCCCAGTTCTGCTGTGCCAGACAAGGCACGTGTGGGAGATCTGGTTTCTTTCTTCATCCAAGCAGCTTTCTAAGAAAGCCCCTTTGATAATCAGTCTGAAAGATTGCTGAAGTGACAATTAAACCACTCTAAATGCTGTTATGGAAACATACCCATCACAAGCAACAGCTGGATTTCTGTAGTTGCCACACAATAAATAGATGAGGCTCAGCTCTGATGTCAGACCAGCTTTACCTTGTGCGTGTCCTGCGACGTCTGGTTTTCCAGTTATGAACTGCAGTAATTGTGATCAATCAGGTTTTATGCTCACTACCCACAGGCTGTTTATTAATGAATCTGCATCCCATCTTCATTTTTTCACAATCTCATCAAATCTGTTCCAGATCCTGTTTACATCAAATTTTGTCTGCAGCACACTTCTATAATATCATCCAATTTGGAATTCCTGATTCTGCATCAGTTCCTCAGACCCGGTCCTCAGTATACCGAAAAACAACACGTTCCTGAAATAAAAGAAAAATGAAAACATGAGAGCTTTCAACAAAGTGCAAAGAAAAGCCATTGATTTCTAAGTGATACCATCCTTCTAGGGTGTAGACAGACAATTTTTTTCAAAATCCTTTCTGTATGTCTGTGTCTGTATGTGTGTGTATGTTTAAAGGCTAGAATTGGCTTCCTGTGGATGCTTTAAAAAACATCAGGTACTTTTCTCCTTAGCAGTGTACATTTTCTGTTTGGTTGGGCACATGGGTTTTATGAATATTTGGCTTGACTTGCTAAAGACATCAATTTGACATGTTGCCATGTGTTATAAATGCCTCAGATCAGATGCAGAATAGGGAGAAAAAGCTTTAGAATAAAAGTTTATTAAAAACACGTACATAAAGTCTATTCTAAACAGAAAAAAAGACCAAACAAGAAAAAAACAACAAATGTTCCCCTGTTGCATCAATGCCAGTACATTATGTTTGCAAATAAGAATTTAGCACTACAAAGACAATGCCCTAGATTAACTAAGATCCCATTTCACAAAACCCTATGGCAATAGTCTGCAACATCAGTCACAGGAGAAGATATAACACAGATGCATTTGTGCCCTCATGCAGCTGAACTGAAACAAAACAAAGAGTGAATTAGGCTGAATATCTTACTGTGTGCAACGTATTGTACAACGAGGCACCTTTGGGAATGTGTCACAGGGTTTGGTAAATTGAAAACAAAATAAACAGATCTATGGGAATAAATAACATCATATTAGATGTCTGCAGCATGTAGACTACATTTGCTTCCAGTCACAATCCGGCTTCGGTTTTCCCACTAGTTTTCAATGCCTGTGAAAAGCAGATGATCTGAAACCTCTGCAAAGAAGGGGGGGTAGGGGCAGAGGGAGGCACACTGCGCTGGTTCTCCTGCACATGCACACACGTGCACACACACTCACACCCTCTGTCTTTCTGTCACTTTAACACAATTTCAGCCAGATGAGGAGAGGCCAGTGTGTCCCTTGCTGCTTTGCACACAGGAGTCAGTTTTGCCATTTCTGGACCAATGCATGGAGCAAAAGCATTTTCCCCCACACGCTGACCTCCCCTCACTGCTCAGCTAAGGTGAGAGCACTGGCAACCCAGTTTATCTGCGCCCAATGTGCTCCGTTGCCATGGCCAACATCACTCCATGAGGTCCCGAGACCCCTGCCAAAAGCCCCAGCAAGGGTTTGATGTGTCCAGGAGGAGGGACGAGAGATTCCCAGGGCACCTGACCCTGATGTAGCCATGACACACATGACTTCAGGGCCAGTTGTGGAGACGCGAGGGAGGCAGGTACTTTGCCGAGTCCCATCTCTAATTACAGCCAAATTTAGTTAATGTATTGAAAGCACTTTTTCTAGTGCTCAGCCGTATGGGGCCAAGGTCTGCTTCCAAGTACGTGGGTAAAGCCCCACTGATTTCAAGGAGATTGCTTGCATGAACTGAACTTAAAAGATCAGGCCATATTTGTCTCAGTGAAAGTTCAAGCTAATTCATTTTCTCTCATTTTCTCTCTCTCTCCCCTTCTGTTTTGCTTAGCTTATAGCTGAGTAAAAGGAGCACATATCTTGGAGATAGCTTTTTAAATATAAAATTCTCTTTATAACCCCAGAGCAATATGTCATTCTGTGATTACAAAAAAATGTACTCTTCCCAAAGAAAATCCTTCTGAAGCAAACATTGGCTTTATCCTGTCTGAGATCTAAGCACCAGCCTTTGAATTCATGTATATCAGAAATAGGCAAAGATCTGCAACAGAGCGAAACTGTGGCCTCCAAATTGTCATTATTCCAGTCAAAAGCCTATTTCTTCCCTTTCAGAAACAGCAATGGGCCTTGAGATGAAGTGCAAAAAATAACAAGGGACACGGAGAGAAAATGATATTTTTATAACTTTTTAGTCTGAACATTCTCAGTAGAAGAAGAAGTTTGATGAAGAAGTTGGGGGAAATTTTAACATTCAGGTAATTGATATTCTTGTCTCTGCCAACTAAACTTCTGGCTCAGGGAAAGATCGGGTCTGCCTTCCCTCTCCGCAGATGTGAGCTCAGGTCCAGGGGGCTGCGGACGCCTTGCATGGCCCTGCTGGGCTCTGGCCAGCTGACATCCTTATCATTTTTATTTCTTTCCATCTTCACTTGTAAGAGGTTGTTTGAAGGATGCTGTTTTTCAGGTTTGCCCAGGGGTGTGCTTTCTATAGGCGTTCAAGGCAGCTGGTTTTTGTTATCTGACTTCGGAAATGTATTTCCCACAAGGAAGAACATAATAGAGGGTCCCTTTCTGGCCAGCCTTGGAGATACTCGCTCTCTTGTTCATATAAATCTGAAGTTCCACCCCCTCCACTCAGAAACTGAAGGGCCTCTATCTGACCTTATCTGCAGATCAATACATTCCCCTTTGGATTCCTGAATGCATTCAAGCATTTTTAATTTGATTTCTCTATTCTCACAGACACAACGAGGTGAGAGAAGGATGGAGCTGACAGGTCTCATAATCAGCTCTCATCTTCTTTCGCCAATGTGTCAAAATTGCATTTCCATAATTCTTTCCATTAGTATTTTACCTGTTGTCTCCCAAGGCTCATGCTGGTGTGGTGAACAAGAACCAGATTCAGGAATTAAGCTGGGACATGCACTGTGGCCACGAGTGCTGCTGCTAAAGTCGAGTCACTTGTTCAGGGGCTTGCAGACAACTCAAGTGTTCAGTGGGGCCAGGGTTCAGCACACCGGGCTTTCACCTCAGCCTTTAGACAATCACCAGAGATAGATAGATAGTGGGGATGGAGCGCTGGGATCCCTCAGCGGGGAGGAGGAAAGCCCAACGCTTCCCACTTCTGATCGACATATAGCCTGTTGCCAATTATAACTTTCCATGCTCCTGATCCTGCAGCCTGCACTTTCTCTGTGCTGTGACCGCATTTGTGGCAGCAGCCTGCTCCTGTGACTCATGGAATAGGGCATGGCATTACTCAGGACTTGGCCTGTGTGTTTCTGTTTAACCCGTTGATGGACTCTGCTTTGGATAGTGGGAAGGAGGTAGGAGCTCCTGCTGTAAGGATCAGAGGCTTGCCCCAGGGAGTGAGGGACTGTTTGTCCATCTCTCCTCTTTTACTCTGGGTCTTCCCATCCAAAGGTTGTAAACTCACTCTGATGTAGCTTATTCAAGGCAGCACCAGGAGTGGGTGATGGCCCCATGGCCAGAAAAGCAGAAGGGAGACTGCAGGGAGTGGTTGCAGCAGAGACAATGCCAGCTGCCAGGATGCAGGAGCTGCCTGCCTGGAGCTGGCAGCTGAGAGGAGCCCTCCCACAGCCACCACCAGTCCCCCTAGGCTCATGGGCAAGGCTTCAGCTGGATGGTGGCTGCCCCGTGCCCGAGTGAGCTGCCCTTGGTGAGCTGCTGGCTCAGTTGGTGTGTCAGGTGTACAAGGCTGGCCGTGACTGCTGGCTGCTCGCTTTGCTGCACAGCTCTGGGGACAGAGCTATCATGCTTCGCTTTTCTCCTTCCTGCAGCTAAGAAGGGTTTGAGGTCTCCAGCAAAACTGTGGGGCTGAGAGTGAAACAACTCCCAGTAAGGGGAGCTGGGAAGCTTGTGTTTTAGCTTCCTGGAGACCGAAGTGGCAAGAAGGAGGGTTGTCCTAGGGGAAACCTATGTCCTGTGAGAGAATAATGCCTACCATTTATGTGGACAGCACAGCTCAACAGCACCATTACACATGTGCAGACATCAGGCATGCAGGCTTGTAATCTTCCCTGCTTGGCTCAGTGTGAGCTGCTGCCTTAGTATGTCCATGAGAAGGAAGTGCAGATAAATCCCATGCATTTTTGCCTGCTTCGTGACTGCGGCACAGCTGAAGGGCTTTCTGGGGACCATCTCTGCAAAGTTCATCAGCAGTGCCCTCAGGGCTGTCCCGTTGGACACTGTGACAGAGACGTGGTCCCTGGCAGAGTGCTGTGTGTCTTGGCTCCTTGCCGAGGGTCCTGACGTGCCATGAGATGTGTCACACTGTGAAGCAGTGGCGGACACGGTGGGTGACACGAGTCTCTCCACAGCCGCTCTGCTCCTTTATACCAGTCTCGGTGAGGGTGGTGTAATGTGAATGTACTCAGGATCTGGAAGACATATTTTAAAAGCCTGACACCAGAAATTAAATTTCTCTTCCCTTGTCCCCAGGGACACTAACGCGGACTGTGAGCATAAAGGAAACCTGGCTGGCTGCACGCTGTCCCCATCTAAAGATGAAAGCCCTAAAGCACTACCTGCAAGGAGTCAGGACGTGATGGCTTCAGAAGCACTTACAAGACTTAGGAGCACACATTCTATTTATTTAAAGTGACCAATGTCACTTTAGAGCAAAAGTCCTAGAGAGTGTTTCCAACCTAACTGAGCTAAAGCCATATCTGAAGTACCTAACAGACCAACAAGGTCCAATCACCCTGGCCATCCGTCACCCTACTTTTAAAGAGATGATCAAAAAAGCACTTACCTGCAGGAGGGACATTATTTGGGATGCTCTTTGCACTTGATTTCATACGAGCATTTGCATATGAGCAGGACAATCTGCTCTCAAATTTCAATACTAGTGCCAAAGAATTTATTCTTCTTCAAACTATGTGAAAGGTAAATATTCATAAAACTTCTGTGTGCAAAGGCAGCAGAGAGAATTCAAATGTGTCTGGTTAGAGTGTCTTTTATTTTTCTCAGGTACAAATAAAGCACCCCCCATCCCCTAGCTCCCTCTAGCTCTCCTTTTAAATCTCTTTTTAATGTCTCACTTTTTATTGCTAATCATTTCTCCCCTTTGCTAATGATGCTAACCTTAGAGCCTGCTGCAAACTGACTTGTTTCATGTCAGCCTCTATTGCCCACTTTTGTTAAGCCACAAAGCAGGTTTCAGTCTATTCAACATCAGCTATTTCTCCGACTTGAATATTACTGTTGCCTATTTCAAAGGCATCTCTAAGCCCACAGTACTTCTGCACAGATACCTCTATTATTGTCTGTCATCAGGATATGCTGGGCTCCTCTCCTACCTCTCTCCCCCCTTGCTTCCTTCCTATGTATGTGGCAAAGTCTCTCTCTGCTCTAATAGCTCTCCTGAGAGCGGGGTGAAGCAGGTCTTTACAGAGGCCTGTTAATTTTAAAGGACAAGCTTTATACATTAACACTCCTGTGGCAGAGTGCTTCCCGTGCAGCGGGCTCTATCACCACCATTTACCCAGAATTAAAGCGCACAAGGACCAAGCCCAGTCCCCAGCGGGAGCCGCTGGATAATGCCATCCCTGATTCCCACCTCCCTCCAGCTGCAGCAAGCATCTCCAGGTGTCCCTAATATCCCCTTAGGTGTCCTTAAGCAGGCCAAAGCCACGGGAGCAGGGGGCCTGGGGGACATTGTGACAATCTGGCCTGTGTTGACCCACAGGGTGTGGGCAGCATGGGGAGATGACGGAGGACATCTTCTTGTTTAACAGAGCCTGTGTTATAGACATCCTTCCCTTCCAAAATCAATTTTCTCCCAGGTGCTGGCTTCTTTGAAGAATTATAACAGATTTATAATTACAGGTGTGGCAACATTTGGACTTTCTGGGTGACAGACTGTTTCAGTGGCTTGGAGTAACTGGGAGGAAGGAGGTTTTTCTCTGCAGACAAAAGATTGTGAAACGGTAATTATTTAGCATAAAATATGTCTTCTGGCTTGCTAATCACCTCTCAGTTCAAAAGACACGGGCCTTACCCCAGCACTCCTGCATCAGGGTGCGGCACTGGCACGGGGCTCCTGCTCCCCCATCAAGCTGAGCAAATTCCTCAGAGAGGCTGGCCCCTGAAATTGAAATCAAACATTTGAGACTTGCGATGGGGGACAAATTTTATCTCTTTCTCTTTGAGACATCTGTCTGCTACATTATCCCCCTTACCCCATGTTCCCCTCGCCAAAAGAGCAAGATAAAAATTAAGAAAGGAGGAAGGAAAAGAAAAACTCTGGTTGGTGCAAAGGGAGAATTTGCAGTTATTGCTAATGTTAGCATTTCCCTTTTTTTTTTTCACTTTATTTGCTTGGCATACAGGTAAAATAACAAAATAAATCCCACAAAGGGCTTTCTGCCAGGCTGCCTTTGGAACTTCGCTTAAGTGGCCTTAAGTAAGATAATAAGCAAGGAGTGTGAAAAGAAGAGACTTTGTCTTTTCACATTAGCAGCAGCCCTGTTCGAGTGGCAGTATCTATGAAAATGCTGTTCAGCCTTTAATGAGACTACAGTGTGTTAGTGTACCAGTCTAATTAATCCCATATTTTCACACAGCATAATTACTGAGCCGGGGCTGAATTATTTGGCTACTGGAGGTGGAGCAGTGCCTGCCTGCACTGTCCTCTGTCTCTGCTCCTCACAATTTATTATGCTATACAGCAAGACACTATTGAAACCTCCTAGTATAGGACTATCTGTCATCTCTACATTATCAGTAAAATACACCACCTTCCATACTGTGCTACAAGGGCTTTAGCAAATTGCTATTTTTATGGGATATGATAAAGGAAATGCTACCTTATGTTCAAATTTTTAACTGTCTCGTGTACGGAATATACAGTTGTGCTTTGTGCACTCCAGTTCAGTGAGGCCTCATTAGCATTGCTACAGCCAGGGTGGGTGTCACCCTTCTCTTCTGCTCCCATTCAGTCCCCCTTCTTTCTTTTCTTCCTCTTTTTCCTTTTATTTTTATTTTTCTCTTTCTTTATATTTTTCTCCTTTCTTCCTTCCTTCCTCTCTTTCCCTTCCTTCCTTCCTTCCTTCCTTCCTTCCTTCCTTCCTTCCTTCCTTCCTTCCTTCCTTCCTTCATTTTTCTTCTTTCTTTTTTTGCTTTATTTCTTCTTCCTCCTCCTCTTCTTTGTCTCCTCTCTTCCTCTCTCTTTTTCTCTCTCTCTCTCTCTCTCTCTTTCCACTCCCTTAGCAAAACCTACACTTTCAGAATCTCCATCTTTACTGGCATTAAGATTTTTCATCCCATAAAGTCCTTTCTCTCCTACCTCTCCTAGTTTGTGTTATTCCTTGAAACATATTTTTTGCACATTATTATTCACCTCTGATATATGATCTTGCCATTTTGGAACTGGTAGAGTCCTCCACCCCCTTCCTTCCCATAGGAGTTGAGAGAGATTTGTGGTTTAAACATTTACTCACTTGCTAGTGTTTTTGGGACTGGTTTAATAGCATCTTTTTAATGGAAGGCCAAACAGTACATTAACTATATGGAACTGTTTTAGAATTTTTCTTTTCAGAAAAAAAAAAATAAAATAGAGGGTTGTACCTTGTAAATTTTAAAACCAGCCCTAACAGTACATAAGGCTATTTTGTTTTTGTGTATGGTTTCCATACATGCATTGTGAGATATATGGATGTATATACCCAGGCAAAGTGAGATCTCAAAATAAAGAAAACCACATGCTTAATAGCACAAGCGGGAAAATTACTTCTCCAAGTTTTTAACCAAATAATGGCCCTGAGACTTGAGTCCTCTTCTGGGCAGTCTTAAATATAACGTGTTCAAGGAGCAGTAAAGTGAATTTCATTGCACCTTTGCTGATACAGCGATTGAGTATTGGATCTGACACTCCAAAGCTCTTCCATATGTGCACACGGGAACCCAAACAGCTTGCACTGCCCCCGAGATTAGTGATACCATGCAGAGCCTTTTATCAATCATTTTGGGGCAGCTGAAAGTAGCCCAAGCGCAAGGGTTAAGCAAGGTTAAATGTTTAAAAAATTCAGCTTGTAGCCTTTGCAGGCCCTGCCAGGCCATGGGGCGGCACAGCTTCTGCAGAGGCTGATCTTTGGAGGTTGATTTGTTCGCATCTTCTTTGCTGCTGCATGGACTATCCTCATGGAAGTTTCTGGGGGACTCAGGGTGCTCTTAACAGGGCTGTGAAGGGAAAATTAGAAGTGAATAAACGAGGAATAGCTCTGTGAGAGCAGTGGGGCACTTCTAAAGCCTGGCCTGTCTGCACTGCCTTTTTGGCACCTAGAGAGTTGCCTGTACTGAGGACAAGGGCTACAGGAGCATCCCTGTATTCATGTGGAGCCTGGCTGGGTGTTGTGTGGAGGTACAGATCACTGCAGCCACAGCTCACTCTCAAACCACTTGATTCAGAAATGAGGACCAAGCACTTCAGGAGATCAGCATTAGTCTGGCTCTGCTGCTAGAAGTTTGGAGGGGAGTTATGCAGGTTAAACCTGAGAGACCTTGTGGATGTCTCATTTTCCAAAAATGAATCAGTCAAATAACTTGAACGTGTTTCACTCTGTCAGCCCTTCCATATGGCACCCAAAATTACCAGCTAATTTTTAAAATAGTTTCTGCACATGCTCTGTAGCTCATCAGTTCTTCTGTGTAAATAAACCATAAAGTTTTTTGCCTATCCTTGCACCCCTGGCTTTTGCAGTAAGGCTTCTTCCCTATCACTCTTCATTATCTGTCAAAAATGTCCTGTCCTGTGAGCTGTCTCTTCTTGAGATATTCACAGCTCTCCTTACTTCCACTTTCCTTCTCACTTCCACCTTTTTCTTGCTGCTGCTTGGGCTCCTTAGGCTGAGCTTTAAACTCTCATCCACCACCCACCATTGCCAACTCTCTTTTGTCTTTTTTGAGCCTGTGCACCCACCCACCCACTAAGACTGGTCTGCTACATTCTTTTTTGTGGCTTCTTGAAAAAGCAGGTCCCGATTTGTTGTGTGTCAGTGGACACCTTTAAACATGAACACATACCTGTGTTTGGTACCAGGGGTACTCCGTTATGTCCCCCAGCTCACAGGAAAGGCCTTTCAGGGTGTGACATTTCAAACCCACAAGAAGCGCTGGCTGCTAAAGCCAACCATGCCAGGTCATTAAACTGCTCCGCTGGGGTCGGGTTTGGGCTGGAAGCTGAGCCAGGAAGGGGAAACACATTTTTCTGCAGTTCCTGCAAGTCCGGTGCCAGGCTTGCAGGATGTGCATTTTCCAGGTGACTGTTCCTAGTGGCCTCCCCACAGCTGCCAGCCCTGTGTGCTCACAAAAAGAAGTCCTGCTCAAAGTGGGTCACTTTTTGCTACTTTATTTTTTTTTGTCCCTCTGTAATGTTTTCTTCTTCACTTTGCACTCTTGCTCTGCTTGTGAGGCTGATTGGGAAGCCCTGGGCGACAGCACAGACACTGGCATTTACAGCCATGGAACTCATGCAAAAGCAAGCAGCAGATGCAGTTGCATAAACTGGAAATGTAAAAATCATTCCACTAATTCTTGAGCTTTCCTCCACCTGATTAGGGTGCCCTGATTAGCTGCTGGTAGCAGTGCTGCCGTGGTGACAGGACAGCTGCAGGTGCCTGCCCCAAGGCTGCCAGCGAAGATCCGTGTTGTGGTGGTGTATTTGTGATGAGGACTCCTACAAACAGCTCCTGGGGAGCAACTGGTAAACAGCAGAACAGTCATAGCCCATTCCTGCACCTTGTACATGATCTTTCAACTTCAGGCTGAGGTGCATGGGAGGAGAGGATTCAGCCCTTATTTTGGATATCTCTGTGCTTCTCAGGGCCTAAAAGGGTAATTCCAGCACTCCTTGACTGTGATTTCAACCCCTAAAATCAGTAACCACATAGCAAAGCAAATGTTAACCTCAAACACAACTGTTTCATAAGTGTGTTTTGAAAAATAGGTTTCCCGTGGTGGTTTTGCATGCCACATTGGCCCTATGTGCTCGAGCACCTCTGCAAGTTACCCAATGTTCAAGAACTTTGAAAGAAACAGCTGGGATTTAATATTAGGTGCACCAACTTCCTATGACATGTTCAACCTTTAAAAAAATGAATGATTTCTTTAAAAGGTTGGATGTTTCATGCTAGCATCAGAACAAGCAACTTGGAGTGGGGAAAAAAAATCAAAAAGCATCGCAAATAGAGAAATGAGGAAAAAACACCCAGGTGTGTGCTAAAATGGTGTGGAGAAAATTAATTACTGTAAGGATTGGTATAAATAAGACATTATATGACCCCTTCTGCCAGTGGGGGATCTCTCGAGGTGACAGAGAAGTAAGGGTCTTAATGAATAGCCTTTTCCTAAATTCTTTGCTGTGGGCTCAGCATAAACTTTTACATAAAAGTGGGAGCCTGTGAACAGTAGGAATTATTTATATTCAATGTGCTTCTCAGCAAAACATGGCAAAATTCCTATTCCCAACTGGAAGAAAATCATATTTCATGGCTGTAATACCATTAAGCAGGATACAGAGATTGGCAGTGGGGAATAAGGGTGGGAGGCAGGTCCATAAGCAGAAGAAAGAGGGTTTTTGCCTTCTAGTGGATGGGGCACTGCTGAATGGCTCCCCAAGTTGGGAGTCATGTTGGCTGTCATGTGGCAGACAGGAGTGAGGGGGAGAGGCAGAGGGGAAGAGTCTCCACCTGAGACCCGAGATGGGCTTTACGCAGTGGAAAAAACAATCGAGCTTCACAGGGGTGAACCCAGCAGGGTCTGTAGAGACTGTTTTCAAAGGCTTTTAATGGAGGATAGGATTACTCTTAAAACCACCAGATTAAATCCTGTGGTCAGTGCCAAAAGGTTAAACCACCAGATCCGGCCATGGCCTGACATGGGTGACCAGGGGCTGCTGGGGGCTGAACACTGCCCAGGAGAGGTGCCTTCATAATGTGGGGAAACACAGTGTGAGAAGAAGCAAGTACTGCTCTCTCCACAGTCACCTGCCCTAACCAGGCTGCAGAGCAGGGTAGCAGGTGACCAAGGACTCTCAGATGGTGCTGGAAAAATAATGTGAGCAAAATGTGTTGGTAGAAAGCATCTGGAGAAGATGTAAAGACAATAGTGTTGGTCTTAGAAAAAGCCCAGAGGCAGCAAGACCCCAAGAAGGAATGTCCGAGCTCTGAGGGGCAGTTTGGGTTTCATTTCTTGCTGAATTAGACCTTGCTTCTGCAGGATTGGATGTACACCTACGTTCTTGTGTATGTGTGTGTGTGTGCGTGTGTGTGTTTATGAATTAACTGGATGGCTGCTTGGGAATAAAACCAGTGCTAATGTCAACAAAATGGTTGTAAAAATCCCAGCAGCACAGTCATGGTGGACTATTAAATCCTATGGCCCCTATATTTTTCCTGAAGAGGCTGGGTAGATGCATTGGCTGGGAAGCATCCAGCTCCCTTTGCATCGAAGAGAGGAGAGGTCGGTGTTTCCTTGGTGCTCAGTTCAGAGAAAGACACGGAGATGAGTGGAGATTTATAACCTGGCTGGAAGATCATCAATCAGTCAATCAAGTGAACAAGCCAAGGCCTTCTCTCATTTACCTGGGATGATGCAGAGCTCCATACTCCTCGTGGCAATGCTCATGCTGCCTTGGTGAGAGAGCGTGCCTGTGCAAGGCCAGGCTCACGCTGGGGAAGCGATGGTGCCGACAGAGCAGGGCTCCATGAAAGGTCCCCGTGCCTTGCTGAGGGATTGCCCCGGCGGTACGGAGCTGCTGTGGATCAGCCTGGCTCTAGGATGGCAGTGAGGTTATGCAGACAGCACACACCATGAGCGCAGCCCATGCGGATCCTTCCCCACATACCCTCGCACTGGGGATGGAGCAGAATATATAGTGCAATGGGTACATCTCTGCAGAGGTGTTTGTTCAAAGCAGGCAAATTGACAGGCTTCCCTCATAAAACAGTAATGCAGCTTATACATGAAAAAAAGATCATAAAAATTCCGTTTTCTCCCAAGTAAGATAATTCTGACATTACTTAAAATACTTCAGACTTGTCAGTAAAATTTCAATGTCATTAAAATTAACTGGCATATTTTAAGATTGACTTTCTTGCTTGCTTTCAACTCCCAGTCAGCCTGACATGGGGAGGGCACTTGCTATTCTTATCTTTTACACACTTGTATTTCTTGGCCTTTAACAGCTTCTTCTGTGGAGCACACTGCTCTGTCTGCCAGGGATAACGGGTGTCACTGGTTGCTGCTAATCCATTATGGCAAGCTGTCTAATTACCAGTGGTGTAGCAGTAAATAAAATGCGGGTTCACTTCTGGCCTGCTCCTTATCCCTCATCTGAGAAGTGGGCAAATGTTGTATCACCCCAATTATTGCTCCATTTACCTGCATGTTCCCTTGACTATGGCATTGCTAATTACTTACTTTGTTAGGCAGAAGAAATATTGGGTATTTATTTCATTTGCTGTGATGATAAGAAATACAACTCCTATTATTTGTCCCCTGGACTAGAAAATTCACTTTGTGGCAATCCTTCTAGCCTGTGCGCATAAATAAAACCACATTTTACTCCAGCATAGCTTTGGTACCTGAAAAGAGATCATATTTTGATCAGGAAAATGTTCTCGTCTTTTTTCTCTAGCATGGGAAAGGCAAGTTGGAGAGGTTTGTGAAGTGGAACTGGATGTTGCACTGGATCAAATGGTTTGTTACTGAAACCACATTCTGCAACAAACCACTGCTCTTCAGGAAAAAAATGATCCTTCTGGAGGTGCATGGCTTTTGGCGAGAAATCAGAAATTGGAAGCAGTCTCAGTCTGTGTGTGAATGGGACTAGATATGTTTTTCATCTGAGGCATTTTCTGCTGTTGATCCTAGTCCCCTTGGCTGCTGCCATCTCTTCACTCAGACTCCAGTGTTGTGAGATCATCCTTAGGAAAAATGCTGATTAGTAGGTGGCAAAACATGTGAGTTATTACTATATCAAATGGTGAACCAACAGAGACAACAAGTAAGTGTAAATCCTGAAACACATAGATCACCCTAGGAAAGGCAGCTGAGTGCTTCCAGACAGCGCCAGGCAGGCAGGGTGGAGGGACATGGTGCCTACTGAAAGGAAACCAAGAAAGAGACCAAACCCTGGCTGTCACTCTGATACTCTGTCAACTCTAATGACCATCTTATCACCTTACCCAACTTATAACTAAGGCTCAATTTGTTGCCCAAACCAGTTATATTTCATCAGGATCTCCCTCTTTAGTGATCCAGCCTGAAAAAATTTCTTTTGAAAAGGTGTCCTGAAATGGGTGTCTGTAACGAACCCCACAGTGTGTGATGTAGGGGGGCTTTGTATTAAGAATTTGATGTGATGACTCTTGGTCTTCTTCATTTTTCTGGTCCTCTAGAAATTGTTGAGGGGTGGTGAAAACATCTCTAGAGCTTTTATACGTTTAGCTGGCCACAAACCACATAGACTCTTCCTTTTCTTGATCACCTTCTTTGGGTTTTTTTGCAGGTATCAATTTCCTCTGGCTTGGAGCCCAGTTAGTCCACAGCAAATGGCTAAAAAAGAGGTGAAATGAATGGAGAAGAATGTGCAAGTTATTTTAAAAATCCATATATTTATCCACATGCACATATAGTATAATGCATGTTTTTCAGCTGCATGTCCTTCAGTTTTCTTTATGCCATTCAGCACATTGTTGTGCCGTTAGCCTTGGTTTGCAGCGCGCTTTTGGGTTGCAAGGTGCCAACATCTGAAACAGAAATTTGGACCAGCACATCATTGGGATTTCATTTCTGGATTTCACTTCTGACAACACAAGAAATAAAGAATAAAGGGCTACAGCTGGCTGAAACGAATGTCACATGCAGTCTCCCTTCTTAAAATATTCAAAATGCTAGTACCTCAAGGACTTTATTTAAATGTTCATTTTAGCCTTCTGCATCACCTTTAAACAAAGTGCTGGTGTAATACTGCTGCCTCATTTAGACTAGAGAACAATCAAAAATCCCTTGCATTTCCTGGCACTGGAAGGGAGGGTCTTTGGACATCCAGATTTTGAAATCTAAGAGTGCCTTGCCTTAGGACTACTAATTTCTAGGTGAAAGAAACGTACTTTGAATACTGCTACCAAAGAAAGCCAGATTATTTTGAATGTTTTCGGTACAGAAGCAAAGTTTCAATTTCTTCTCAAAGCCCTTTGAGAGTGGAGGGGGATTTGCAGCTGGAGTGTTGAGTTACATTTGCCTTCAAGGTCTTCCTGCTGAAGTCCCCTTCATCTTGTCCAGCGGGAAGGAGGAGGCTGTGGTGCAGCGCCCTGGTGGTGCACTGTGCTGTGGCAGAGAGGCGTAAGCGGAGGGGACTGAGGCAGAAAAGTAATTGACTGAGAGCAGTCCTGGATCTGGGAAAGCTGACAGGACACATCAGAGTGATCTGGAGAAAGAAAAACAAAACGTCATCAGGAAAAGAGAGATCCTAAAAGGATGTCTCAAAAATATACCCAAAAAATTCAAACGAAGGAAAAGAAGGAGAAAGAAGAGGCTCCCTCCTTCTCCACTGTGCGAAATGCCCTGTCTGCAAACATGACTGACATCACTGGAGAAGAATGTAAACTTTGATTTAAAAAAAAAATACCGCTTGCCGCTGCTCCTCTTTGGCAGCACATCTCATTTCTTTGGAGTATTTTTATCTGATTACGTATGTATATGCACATATATAAATATTTTGTTAAAAGCAGAAGGAGGCTTCTCTCTTTCTTCCCTGCACTTGCAACAGCGGCTGTGCAACATCCAAAGGGGGCTTGTCCTGAGAACTTCCATGCATGCTGCTAGAAGAAGAGGAGAGCAAAATGAAATTTATAAAATAGTAGTAATAACAGTACAAATAACAAATAAGCAGAGTAAGAAATGAAGGACTAATTCAAGTTGTGTCCTTTAAATCAATAATAAATGACCCAGCAGCGGGGAAAGCGGGTTGGTAAATTAAAACTAATGTGGAAGGTGTGTGTGCCCCTCAACCTCCCCCCACATTACTCCACCCCAGCCACAAGGATCTACACTGGGGGCTCGGATGTCTTCCCTCCTTCCCTTCAATCTACCTAGCCAGAGCCCTCTCCCTGCTTGACAGCTACTGCAAGCCCAAACTGACAGCTCTTCAAAATCCGCTGAAGAAACCCAGCATTAATTAAGTCATTGCTGGACTGTAATTTCCTTGAGAAGTAAAAAATTCTCACACAAGAAAAGGTTACAGAGACCTTTTCTGTGTCAAAATTACCATGCTGCATGAATATTAATGCTCTTAATGAAGACAACCTTTGCTTCATCAGGAAGGTTCTGGAGCAGGTGCCAAGCCTGAAGTCTCACTCTGTGGATTTTCTACTCTATGAAAGTCAGCACAATGCAATTTTTCCATTAAAATCAACATTTCCCACATGATCGCGGATTTTTTTTTCTTCTTTACAGATAGGCGGAAAGAAAGGGGGAAAAAATCCCTCTGCTTTGAAATCAAACATTTAAAGGTTTCATTCAACACATTAATCAGTGCTGAGAGAGAGGAGAGGAGGAGGAGGAGGAGCAGGAGGAGGAGGAGAAGGAGGGGGGTGGAGGAGGGAATCTGCCTTATTTATACAGATCTTGCATGCGCTTCCATAGATCACAGCCGTGTCTGTGTCGTGGGCTGCCCCGCGGTGCACGTCCTCTCCAGAAAGGCTCGATGGGCTCACAGAGGGATACCGGGATGGGGGCTTTGGGAAGCGGCTGGAGTGGTCACCCTGCCTGGGACATGAGCCTCTGTCACAGGCCTTGGGGCACTCACACCCCAGAGACCAAGGAAGAGCATCGAGAGAGATTTGGCCATCTGGGAGGCCATGGCCAAAGTGGGTATCACAAAAAAATGGGGCAACAGCGATAAGGGGCATCCCCCATAGCAGGCAAGGAAGGGAGTCTGGATGCTTGGCCACAGGGACAGCAAGTATGTGCATTAGCATCAAACAGTGGAGGAAAAGGCTATTTCTTGGCTCTTTCCCAGGGAGGAGAGGGAATTTGATGGCACTGCACCGGAGAAATTGCACTGCCTTTGTGCAGTGCTCCTTTACCAGCATTTAGCCTCAAACAAGAAAGGGAAAGAAATTATAAAGAAAAGTGTAGGGAAACACAGAGGACAGAATAGAGGCTGCAGCTCTAGATTGAAAAGAAAAGCAGGTAAAAGCCACCTCTTTCTCCCCCTTCAAAAGGAGAAAATGGTATGAAAACTGTCCATTAATTATATCTTCTACTTCTACTTATTAGGCATTCATGATCTAATAATGGCTGTGGCTAACTTATAAAAAAAAATCTGATTATTTTCTGTTGGGGCATGCAATGCCCTGTATATATTAAAAAGGTAAGCAATGATATATATTTATGGGTACTGATGTAATAGCTATTAGATTTATAATACAGAGAAGAAACATAATTTTATTAGAAAGAGCAATAGTTCACAATCCTATTATTGTTTATTGCTGACGTCAGTGCTGAACTATAATAAGAATCATGTAACAGCTGGAAATAATAACAAAAAAGCCGTTTAGATTTGCAAGAAAGTGGATCCTCTAAAACAAAAGTAGGGATTTTAGACCCTTACCTGGCAGCAGACATTTGGGTTCCATAGAGATGCAGCTCAAGGTTTTGCCCCCCCCGGTCCAAAGGCGAGAGCTTCTTCTTGACCTCAAATGTGTCGTCAGCCTCACTTCAAACACCTGGGCAAGGCCTGGAGGGGCTGCCCAAGGTGTTCCCATGGATGCCTTGTGCAGCATGGCCCTGTGGGACCATACCACTGTGTCCTCCCTGAGGATGAGACACCTGGAACAGTGGCATCCCCAGATCAGCCTCCCATTGTGAGCAACACACAGGCACCAAACTATCCTTTGGGAGCCTGGGCAATAGCCTTGATAATTTGAGTTCATGAAACCTCACATTCTAAACATCAGGGAAGTGCTTGAACTATCACTGCACTTTTTATGGCTAGCCTTTGTTTTATATGAATATATGCATATATACTTAGACTCTAAATCTTTCATTATAGTTGCCCTAAAAATTTGTTTTCAGGATGTATCTGGAACTGTCAGCCTTGCTGGTTCTCTACTTCTCTCTACTGCTTTCTTTTTTCTCTTCTTTCTAGCAGGCTTTTTTTTCCTTTTAGAGCAGTGTTTGCTGACCTTCAGGCTACAAAATTAACTCATTCTCCCGACATCTGTGAATTATTAATGAGGGTGTTTCAGAAAGTTCCTTAGCCACTTGCTTTAAAACTCCAGAGTGCAAATTAATAAAGCTGGTTTTGGGAAAGCTTAATTTTAGCAGGTGCTGCCTCAGATCTTCCTTTGTTGCAGAGATAAACTTTCTGCTCCTGCAGAAACGTCAGATGGGATAGATACACCCTCCAGCTTCATTGCAAATTCAGAACAAAAGTGTCTAGTCAACACTTCTGATCTTTCTTTGTTAAACTGTGCAATGCTGTGAGCTGTCTCTAGCAGTGGTCCCACAACTGTTCACAGTTTTTATTGCTCTTTTTAGAGATTTCTTTTATTATCCATCATTCCACTGACCACTGATTCTTCACTGATTTCTTTTAACTCTCTCCGTGTGCATGTGTGTGTGTGTGTGTGTAGGGAGGAAGAGAATATGTAATAATGTAAGAATACAGACTAGGGGGATGCTGTGTCTGGAGGAGGTAAAAGTGGGGGTCTGGAGGCTCTCAGTGGTAAAGGAAGAGGCTGAGGTGCTGTGTGGCTGGAGTGGCAACAGGCCCTGCTGAGAAGGTGGTGGAGGGGGTACCAGGCAAATGTAGCAAAGCAGAACAATGATCCTGAGCACATTTTCCTGATCTCGGGTGGGATCCAAGTCAAAGACACAGTCAGGATGTCCTCTGTGGCCACATGCAGGATGAAAAACTCTGGCCCTCTAGTAAACCTTGCCTGCTATGCTCTTCCTCCCTCTATCCTGATGTTTACTAGCCCTCTTCTGCCCAAGCCATTTCCTCCTGCTCAGGACCTACTGCTCCCTGGCCCTGCCAAATTTCCCTTCCGAAAACCCCAAATCCTCAAATTTTCACCTACCACCAGCCACCATTGTCCCTTTTCTTTTCCTAGACAGCCAAAAACCTGCTCTGATCACTAGTCTATGGAAAGAGATACATTCCAGCTTCACCTCAAAATATTACTGGGCTCAGCCATAGGCAAGGTAAGATGAAAGTAGGACAGGCAGTCAGCAAGTGCCACAACCTTAGAAACCTGAATCCATGAGCAGAAACCTGCACTAAAAGCTTCAGCTATGGTGCCTCAATATGAAGGTGTTAGAAAGAAAGAAAGGTTTACAAATATTAGTGTAGCCAAAATCACGCTGAAACAGAGCAGGAATAGAATATTTAGTTCCTTGATTCCAATAAATTGTCTTCATTAAAATAACACAGACAGTTGAAAGAGATAATCTTACAAATTAGTGGAATTTCATATTTCCATGGAACTAGGTGATACTGTGTCCTGTAATGATACAAATATTCTTATGGGACATGATATCACGCTTAAAACTCTAAATTTTTAAAGGTTTTTCAGTTACTTTATAGCAGCAGAGTGTCTTCAGAATGAACTAGATTTGCTATTCCATCTGAAGAACAAAGAGAAAAATTTATAGAAGATCAAACAAATAAAAATACATTGAGAAAGACAGTAAGTGATGTCAACGCACTAAGAAATTAAAAACTTTGCATTAGTGTCTGAGCTTTTTTGTTGGTACCCAGGTACTATAAATAATAAACTAAACCGAAATTGTACATATTATAAAGCTGCATTTTTCTGTAGGGGTTCTTGTGACATGTACAAACCAAGTGAGCTTTACTCCCGTGGCTTATCCATGTCACTAATCCCCCTCTATCAAAGTAAAGAAGGGAGGTGGAATGGGGAGGGGTGAAACTTGCATGGAGCCAATTCCATCTTTTGCCTACATTTGTTTCCGCATTACCTGACAAGCCTTGCCCATGTCTTTCCCGGAGTCTGCCTTGGGATGAATGAACGTCTGCAGCAGAGGAATTCGTCTTGTGAAAAATGCTTGTTTTGGGTCATTGGAACTATTTGAGAAATATTTTGCTGAAAAATAGAGGGGAAACTCAACTCAAGTGGAAAACCTGAGGTGAAGTTTATTTGTGACTGATAAAGAATGATAATCTCTATTTTGTGTGTGTCACTTTTTTTTCTTAAGACTGCTTGTAATCATCTCAGTTCAGCCTTAAATGCTGCTTGCTTTCTTTTTCCAAGTAATTCCACAAGGCAGGAAAAAAACCTAACAGAGTTCATCATGAAGATCTAATCGTGATAAAACCCATATACTTTTAAATATAACTTTCAAATTAGCCTGTGGCTGAGAAATTATTGTGTGATGATTTCTGTTAGATTTATTTGAAGTAGATCTGAACACAAAGGAGTCTCAGGTTTTTCTCAGGGAAGGCTGGGGTCTGCATCAGTTGCCATCACTGTCTCCAGGCCCAAGCCCTTATTGTGTTTGGGATGTTCAAACAGTGACTCTGAAATGCATTCCCCGGATCTATTTGTTGTGTAAGAGGATGTCTCCTGAAGTTTTAATCTGGAGAAATAGTAGTTGAAGAGACTTACCATCCGCTGTGCACCTCACGGGATGGCATTTTAACTTTGCCTTTGAAACAGATGGGAGTTTTGTTCACAGGGAATCTTTTGGGATGCTGAACCCAGTGGTCCTGCCTCCCAAATGATGACAATCCTGCCAGGATCACTGCAGGAGACTCACCCCCTCTCCCCCGCCACGCCTGATACCTTGATCCCAGAGAGCTGGAACAGTGAATCTCCCTCCTGGCTCTTGCTGGCCTCTTAGAAAATCCCTGGCTTAATCAGAAGGCTTGTTTATGGTACAGCTCCTTGTCTCACAAGTACTACAGATGCCACTTCGCTGCACCTAAACTGCTTACGAGACAGCACTCTTATCTAATAAGACATAGCACAGCCATACATATTTATTTATATTTGAACTCTTGCCCTCTGTACTGTACTGCAGGTCATGCATCTGCTCCAACACCACCTTATTAATTTTCTACTACTCTTCTCCATGGTGGCAACAGTGTTTCAAAGCCTGAAAGGAATATTTTCCCTTTTTTTCACTTTGATCTGTCTCTTTAACTCTTTAGCTGCTGAAAGGAAGGGAGTCTGAGATTCCCAAGCACGGTATTTCAGCGCTCCGTGTTGGGAATCGGGACACAGCCAGGCTCTCCAGACAATGTCACTTCTCCACTTGTGTAATACATTACTGTTCTGTTTTGTACCTTGCTAATTAGAAAGCAGGAAAGAAAAAAATATATTTATATATAAAAGAGCTCCCATCTGACAGACTCAAATTACAAAAGTATTCTGATATAAATTATTTAATCAGTGGGGGAAAAAAAGAAAGTCACAGTACTAACTATCATTTCTAGACAGAGTATTAGCAACCATTTCTTTCATTGGCTTCTGGTGTCTTATTTTGCACACCCATCACCAATAAGAAGCTCTTGCATGATGCTTACCATAAAATATGACTTTCATCTCTTTGTCTTTGCATTCACTTGCTTCATTTACCTTCCTAATGTATAAAAAGTTTTTAATTTGCCTCCCTCCCTTCCTCTTCTGTCACTAGCACTCTTGAAAACTTCTGGAAGAAAAAAGTAAAGACTTTAATTCATATATGGGACCCCATTCTGCCAGCCAGATCTGCCAGTCTTTGAAATACGTTCCATGAACAAGGGGTTGTTTGAAGGTGTGATCGCAGCTTTATGGCAAGGTTGCAAGCCGGCAATAGGAAACCGTTCTGACAAATGTGCTGATCTCCAAAACCGTGCTTCCTACGATGCCGTGTGCGGATGGATGGTCACCAGGAGGCCACAGGCTTTGTTGGGGCAGCTGTCCCCAGCAGCAGAGGGAAATATGCTCAGGGCCTGGGCTCCTCCTGGGGCAAAAGTGCCCATACTGGGGGCTTGGTGCCCTCCTTTGCAGTGATCACCTTTGGTGCCCTGATGTTGTGTCTGCCTTCAAGGGCACATGTCCAGATGTCAGGCCCGACGTGTCCAGTCACCTAGTTCGGCCAGTGACTGGAGCTAGGCTGTCACCCCAGTGCTTTCCTCAAGGTGGGCCCACGCCCATGACCTGTGGATGGCAGCTTGCGGTGCCAGGTCATTTTTCCTGCCACTCTCTGAAAGTCAAGCCCAGAAGTTTAATAAGCTGCATCATGAAGAGACCTAGCACGGCACAACTTTCACAAAACAACCCTTGGTATTGCCATGAGGCTGAGTCAACCCAAAGGGTGGACAGCAGCTCTTCAAACTATTAGGAGACCTAGCCTCCTTCCAAAAGGTAAGAGGTATCCAAGGACATTGCACAACAGCCTCCTTGGGCATTTGTGTTGCTATGAGGCCAACAAAGCTGTGTTACATAAAAACAAGGGGAAGATCCCCATAACCACCCGTGGGCTGCTGGCAGACTACAGAGCAAGGTTTCTCATCTAAGAACCTGAGACCTTGAGTGAAAGGCTTTTTAAAAGACCAGGAATGGTAACATGTACCAAAACCTGTGTTCATGTGTCAGTTGTTTGTTCCAAATCCGAAGGCTGCTCCGGGATGGGTAACCCTGGGGCCTCGCCTTGAGTCGATGCCTGTGTCTGATAAGAGTAGAAATATATGGTTTTCTGGTCACTGTAGGGGGTGAATACATTTCGATTGCCTGCTGAGAGTACATATAATAAAAATCAGAGATTAAAGTGCTTTTCCTTTCACAGTTATGTCACTACTCTCTCTCTCTCTCTCTCTCTCTCTATATATATATATATATATTGCAGGTTTGGAATCCATATCCTGTTGTTGGATAAACAACTGAAGCTATGGAGATTTTCGTGGAAATCTTCCACTTTTCTTCCTGTGAGCTGCAAGTGGGCTAGAGGTGGGGGACAAAGTGTTACCTGGAAAAAAGTAATGCTAAGAAGAAATTAAATAAGGCAGGAGGCAGCTGTGCCACAGTGCTCTCTGGGCACATGAGCACTGTGATGTGGCGGAGCTGCTCCCCCTGAAGCCTGGGGCAATGCTGGTGCCCGCTGGCCCAGTGGCAGGGTACAGCCTGAGCAAGACCTATGGTTCACACTTGCCAAGCCATCCGGGGCTGCTTTTTTTGCCCAGCTGCACCCCAAGCACCATGAGGGAGGTGAGGAGCCCTGAGCCTTTCCTGCGGCCCCTGCACCATCATTTTCCTCATTAGATCTGGCCCATAAGGCCCATCCCTGCAGTGCCACTGGGACGCCGATAGTCCCTAGCAAGTGACATAGGCTCTGCATTTAATTGCTCTTGCAGGGGGAAAAAGGTCCAGGCGTTCTTTCCACAGCAGAGGTGCTGGTAATAGCACCCTTCTGCTCCTCTGCTCTCTCTCTCTTCCTCACTACCACCAGATGCTGGAAGTATGAAATAAAGCTCATTTTTCTGACATAATACATTAAGATCTTGAAAGTTTATGCCACAGCATAGTAAAATGAAAACCTCTTGGCACAACAGAGGCGAAGTGTTGCCTGTTTGTGAGCAGGAAAGGAAGTTCCCGCTCACGTTGTCTCACACAGTGCGCAACGGCAACTGGGGGCTGCCTGCAACCCTCGCGCTCCCTGCTGCTCCCTCCCACTCCCCTCTCTCGCCCCGTGGAGACAAGAAGCCCTGTGTTCAGAGACCAACAATGCTCAGCATTTAAAGGAGGTGATTTTTTTCCACCTTGCCATGCTGCTGTGATGATGCTGCCTTAACCTCAGCCGACATCGCGGGACTGTCTCCCCAGAGGTGGTGGAACTCCCTTTCTGGACAAAAACAGCCTTTGTGCTCCTTCAGTGAGGATGGGGAAAAGAAAGGAGTGCCTCCTGATAGCTATGCAGTGAGAACGTCAGAAGCAAAGAGCTACAAGCCCTGGGTTACCCAGAATGGGCTGGGAGAAGCCACCTTTCCTGGTGGGAATTGCTACTTGCAGCTTTTAACCACATGAGCGAGATCAGGTTGCCAAACCTGCCAGCAAAGACATCAAAGGTCTCTTGTGGGAGAGAGAGACAACTGACACAAAACCCTGGAAAGGTCTCAGGCTGGTTGGTGGAGGAAAGCTCAGCCTTCATACACACACAGTTGTGTGCTGCTTCTTCATTTTTGTGTATAAACACACATAGTGCCAGCTGCCTGTGTGGGAGTTTTATTGTCTTACAAGCTGAGAAGTCAGGGCAATATTAAGCATGGTTTATTTAATGAGGGAGGCTTTAATCTGCTCTAGATATACTAAATATTTGATTTAGCAGAAGCTTGGACAAAAATCACAAAAAACTCACATTTTATTCTTTGGATTGCATTTTTCCAAGGAGAAGGTGGGGCCACCTAATGCTAACAGCTGGAAAGAGTGGATCCCAAGAACATTAGAGATGTGGGAGCAAGAAGGGTTTTTTCCTCAAGAAAACTTTCAACACGCATGCATAAGTGCAGGGTGAGAAAAGCCCCTTTGCCAGATGTCTAATTGACCAGGTAAGTGGTGAGATGAACGCTCCCTTGGAAAAAAAATTGGGAAAACAAATCAAAAAATCCTATCAAAAGAGAACGTCCACAAGCAAAAGGAGATGAAGCCCCTGATTCATAAATACAGCGGAAAGGGTATGACGTGCTTGTCCTCTCACTGTGCCCATCCCAAAGTACTGCTTTGGAGTATTTCGATCATCAGGGTACCAGTGGATTTTGGTCTGGCCCACTGTGGCTGCTCTTAAATTGGAATTTGTACTGATTGAGTTAAACCAATGGACACTTACTGTGCTGAAGAATGATGTGCTTTGCTCCAGCCTGACACCGGTGCTAATTAATTTAGAGTAAACAGAAATAAAAATGGTACGAAGTACAGTAAAAGTATCCAGCTTTCAGTGATTTAATGAAATCAGTTCACACTCAGATAAAACCAGTGCAACTTAGCACACAGATAAATACCCATAGAAACAGATTAAATGTCCAAACAAAGGGATGAAAACATGAAATCAGTTGGACAGTAAAGAGGGTCAATTGTAAAACAGATTATATTGTCCCAGCAAAATTACTTTCATTTCTTTCTTTTTTTCACTGATTTTGGATTGTTTTGGCTTGGTTTTGGTGTGGTGCTGCTCAGTATTTCCACCTCAACCTCTCCACTCAATAGAAAAGTCTGAAGTATTTCCTTGTCCTTTTCCCCAGACATTATCACACCTTTCTCTGCATCAGCTGGTACCACCTGCATAGAAGCAAGCAGATCTTAGAGGAGAATCAAACATCCTGTGGGCAAACTGGTTTTCTTTGTCTATAACACTCTGCCAAGCACATCTTAAAAGGTCAGGGGGGGCTTGTTGGTTTGTTTCTTTTTTAAATGCCTTTAAAGCCAAGAACCTCTAAGATTTCCACAATTTTTTTTAGCATCTGACTTCTATCCAGCTTCTGGGAATGCAGCTGCCTGCTCTGAAGACATCCAGGCTTCCGTGGTGTGCCGTGCAGACAGATGCTCAACCACTGATGCACGCAAACAGAATATGTGGGTTCGGAGATGGGGACGAGAGTGACCTAGAATGGCTGGAAGCTGAGACTCCCAGACAAGTCAATATATGGACTGCAGCATCAGCAGGCTGAGCACAAACAAATGATCACAAATTGCTGCTGCGCTTCTCACCAGGCTGGGGATCTCCACAGGGAAAAGGAAGAAGTGTCACCTTTAGTGGCACAGGGAGGCAGGCACGGTGACATTCCTGGCATTCTTGGTACAGTCCTTGGGCTGCCAGCCCAAAAGTCCACTCCTGTGTGGAAGACGGTGAATGTAGAGCGTAAAGGCAGGAGACAGTCAGATGCTGCTCTGAACTCTCATCAGCTCAGGCATAGCAGTCTCCTGATCTGCGAGGGCAGGTCAGAGCTCTGTGGGGTGATGCAAGAGGGTGAAACCGTTCTCACTCCTGTTACCCACACAATGTTACCCCCTTACACCTGGAAAATTGCTTTGCCCTAAGCAGCTTCAGCTACTGGACGACTTTAACCTTTCAGTATCAAGCATGTCATCTTTGACCCTTTTGCCCTTTCTAGGCATCTTTTCAAGGATTGGCAAATTGATCCCAAATGCTGCTTTTAAAGCACTTTAGGGAGAGGGGGAAAAAAAGGATGTATTTCAGTATACTTATACCAAAATTACACCTGAGAGAATGAAAACATATAGTGTGGTCTCTTCAGTAGCTAAGACTTTAGATTCTTTTGAAGACACCGTCTGTTTTATCCAGGTTCTCATCCTGCCCACCAGACCTGGCACGGCTGGGTATCTTCTGAACCATTATGGGCCCTTCCCAGCTTATTCTGTTCATGAATCTATGACATGGGCTACTCTTTTTCTATGTGCAGCTCTTTGGTGATGACAGTGGGAGTTTTGCACACACAGAGACCATGGAATTCACTGGCAATCCACTGAAACACTTTTTTTTTTTTTTTAATGCAGTATGGAAAAAAGTCTTCTTATGAAAACAGATAACATCAAGTGCCTGAGGCCTTTGCCCTAGGTGTCTCAAAGGGAAAGGCACTTAAAAAATGTGCAAAGCAGCAGCCCAAACCTCCCACAGTGCTGAAAAGAAGACTAAATATTCTTAAGGAAATGTTGGGTTTGTTCCAATTTCTCCAGAAGCACTTACCAAACCCACTTCCACATTTTCAGGCACTGTTTTTGGGAACTCAGCATTTAGGTACTTTGAATGAAAACAGCATGGTCAGCTGGACCACCTTATGTGAACATTAATTTCTATTCACTGGACGTGAATCTATTTTCCTTGTGAAAAAACTGTTGTGGCTCCACAGGAGCCATGTGGAATCACACTGCTCTAAAGCCAGAGGAGAGTCCAGCCTCTAAGATGCACTTCACTTTGCAAAGCATGTGCTATTAATTAACCATGAGAAATGGCTGCTCATTTGCTTTTCAGCTGCATGAAGCTTAAACGTTTCCTAGCTCAGCATCAGTCTCAGCTATCTCTCTTCAGATTTACTCCATGAAGCTGTCCACAAAGGACAGGGGAAATGGTGGATGAGTGTGGGCAGCAGGGATGACTGAAATAGAGTGAGCCATGCTGAAGAGAGCTGAAATTTAAGGAGAAACCATCCATATGCCAGAGGAAGAAAATCCGTCATCTTTCATCAGTTCTGAGCAGGTCATCTTCAAAGAGAAGGATTCTTAGAAAGAAAAATGAATTATTATTTTGCACACACACAGACCATGGCATTCACGGACAATCCACAAAGCTTTTTTTTTTTTTTTTTTTAATATGCTATGGAAAAGAGATCAGCAGCACAGCAGAGGCACCTAGACATGAGGGGGGATTTAGATACTGGCAGACCAAAGGGATTCTGATTTCCCACTCTGCTGCTTGTCCACCCTTTAGGCCAATGTGACTGTCACAGCTGCTTTTCTGTAGTCCTTACACACCTCTTCTCTGAAATGCTGAGGATGACACTGGAGCATCTTGGGAAACGCAAATAGGAGACATAATGTGCCATAGTTTGTAAAAGTATCGTATCTTGGATGTGCTTCTTCTAAGAAAAAGGCAGAATATTTTCTTGGAGCCGCCCTAAGTAGTAAATTGATGCAAACAGCACAAATGAGTTCTTGTGTGGTTTGGAAGCCATAAAGACTCTCAACCACTAGACTGGTCCAATTCCTCCTGTTCTTTGCTTTTGGTCTAGTAAATTGAAAGGCCACCACAGATGTTTGTACCACAAATATTCATGTTCTACTCAGAAACTGAACTTATTTTGTTTGATGACTTCTTCAAATGAACATGGCTTTTCACAAGGAAGAAGGAGACCATCAAGCTTCTGGGAAAGGTTATCAGCTTTTTCGAATAGGCCCCAGTGAAACTTTCCTGTTTTCCTAGTAAAATATCTCCCCTTTTTTTCCCCTCTTTTTTTTTTTTTTTTTTCTAAAAACCCCCATTTTTCACATGTTACCAAACCTCTCTATCAGGCTGGTATTTCTTCAGGTAAAGCTATTTCTTGAACTATTCTCCCCTTTTAAATTTTATATATTTTCTCTGTATTCCCACTGCCTCACTAGGCCTGTGTGGTGCCCATCAGAGCTACTCCCTCCAGTTGCCTCACAGGCAATGTACCGAATCATCAGACGACCGAAGGTCACATTAGCTCCTTAGATATTCATGCACAGCTCTTTGGTTGCTGAACTCCACTGTCTGTGAATGTAGAAGAGCAGAAAACACATAGCTATGGAGAAAAGAGACCCACAGGGACCAGTGCAGCATCTCTGAGAAGATAAAAACATATATATACAATGAATGTTAGCTAGAATAATCTCCATTGCAAGGAACACGATTTTTCTTATTCAGATAAACCATAAGCAACTTGTAACCCTCTGTTTTTTTTGAGTCATCTTCATTTCTAGCTAATGGTTACAGTAAGCTTCTTTTCAGCATGAAGATCATCTCAACATTATTGCATACTCTAACGAGGAAAATGGCTGGAGGTAGCAGCTTCCAGGAGTAGCACCAATGACAGAAATTTGGAGGTCCGGGAACTGTTCGACGAAACTTTAAAGCAACCTGATTTAACAGTGCTTCATCTGACACAGGGAAACCTGTATAATTTTATGTCTGCTTGCTGTATGTGGTGAAGTGTTTACACCCTAAATTCATTTCTCAGGAAATGAACTGGGGAGATCAAAATCTCCTGGAATCAAGCTAGCAGCAGTCAATTGGCAAAATCCCACGAGATTCATATCCATGTGCTGGGAGAAACCTCCACTGCCCTGCATGAAGTTCCACCGTTGCTTTTAAGCACTGCTCCGAAAATTTGAGTATTTTCAGTTGCCACTGGCTTTGGTGGTAAACAAGGGTGTTCATGATCACCCAGCAGCAGGTTGCTTGAGAGCAAACAGCAGCAAATATGTAACTTGCAGCCTTTCTGAAGACAAATAAGTGTCATGAGCCGGTTATGTGGAAAACAAGTTGTCCAACCCCATAAATAGTTAGACCTCCTGCAATCAGCACGGTAAGAGACTTGCTTAATGGGTAAGATGAACTCTTTATTCCAAATCATTATGTTTTGGGTCCTGCTTTTTGGTTTTGAATTTCTGAATGACTATGAAAACTCATCTTTGAAAAATGTCTACCACAAAATGAACAAAACCCTAATAACAATTCTAATTCTCCTGTTTAATATGCGCACCAGAGGGTGCTGTGCTGTGGGTCTGAACAGGAATATTAGCCAGTCCAAACTACATTTAGATTGCCAACAAAAAGTAAAAGGCAAAATGTCTTCATGTAGATTCCTGCCTCCTTTTAAAAGGAAAAAAACATCATCATTCTAAAACTGCAGCTGAGCAAAAAGGGGGGGAAAGTTAAAAAAAAAAAAAAAAAAAAAAAAAAACAGTGAATTATGTGATGTGGTGTTTTTACCAACTGTCTAAATAAAGGTTTAGTGAGTCACAGTGGAAAACAGAAAATCTTTCTTTATTTTAAGAGCTGCAGTTGAAGAGTTTTGTATGAAAAATCTTCCCTTAGGTTTGTAACTTAAACATTGCCCATCTGCTCTTGCCTCCCTCGTCTGCATTTACAGTAAATCTGAGATTTCCTTTTTCAAAAAATACACTTAAAAAAAAAAGTACAGATTTGGCCAACAGTGTTTGTAGAGATACAGGAAAATCTAACTTAGGGTGCCAGCATCTAAAATGATGTTTTCCTTTTGGTGCACAGTATAGGCAAGAAGTTTTCGGCTCTGGGCTCGGTGTTGGCTTCAGGTTCCCTGCAGGATTTTCTGGTTTCTGGAAGAGAGAGTGACATGGAAGCTTGAATCCTAATTAGGTAGGGTACCCATTTGCCGGATTTTAGGGAGAGAAAAGAAAGGTTGGTCTCCCTGGGATCAGGACCAGAATCCACTGAAGATGATGGGAAGATCCCAGGCGCCTATGGAGACAGCCGTGTGGTGGAGCAGTGAGAACCTCTGCTCCGTGTCCCCTGATAAGCTCATTGCCAAATCATGAGCCTTGCTTGCAGTTACCATGGCTGAAGAGCAATGCCAATTCCTCAGCACAGACGGTGTCATGCATATCTCATTACTCTCATATACTCATGAGTATAATAAGACACTTGTTTTTTTTCTTTTCTTTCCTTAATATACTCTCACATGTGAAAGAGGCTTCAGGTCATGGTTTTGAATTAAATCCAGAGTAACTGCACTGGAGACAATTCATTTTTTCCTGGCAGAAAAACAGGTAGAAATGATAATCAGGCCCTTTAGTGCTATCCCTGAGAGGAAGGGTGGCTTACAAAGCACCCCCTCTGGGTGTGTAATTGGGGTCTAGCCATGCCTGGTCATCAGTATGTAGCCAGAAGTGACTTACACTTTAAGGGTAACCTGTGAGGAAGGGATGCAAAGGCAAGATACTTCACCAATTCCCAACTTGTATTTCTGTCTCTGACTCCCATTATTAATGAACTCATTCACTTTCATAAAAACAACTACACAAGATCTTCTAACCATATCTATAAAACTATTTAATGCTCTTTTCGAAACAAGGCATCTTACAGCCATAGTAATTGTAGTTTTTCTAGACCTTTAAATGAGAAGCAGCTACTTATTAAGTTTTGATATGGTGAGCTGATTAGACAAGTTAAACATAAAGGCACAATTTATGCATAGTCTATAACCACATGTGCATGTAGTGCAGTTCTTACACTGGTGTTTGGCACTCACTGAGATAGGAAATCCTGCTAGGTACACAGTTTTATGCCACTTACAGGTTACAAGTAGTAAAGCGAAAAATGCTGGGTTTTACAGGAAAATAATATTCATAAATCTCCAGCAGTGAATTACAGTATAACTCAGAGCTGTCTTTGTTTTGCTGCTGTTATGAATTCAATTCTGTTGCCAGTGCAGAAACAATAAACACAAAGACCAAAGTGGAAACCACTCCCCTTGCATTTGGCAAGTGCTTATATCCAATTTACAGCTGGACTCTGAAAACGGCTTCTGAAACAGTGCTAATAACAAAGAAGTTCCCACAGATGCTCATTTTTTTTCTCCTAGTGAACTGAAGCAGTCCATTGTGTACAAGTTAAAGATTTCTTCTAATGCCCTACCTGGTTTTCCCAGTTCATTTGTCTCTGTTCTGTACCTCTTTCGATGTGAATCATATTTATTTGCCTTTTGTCTTATTAGGCAGCTCACTCAGGGCGCTGTGTTTTAAAGAGCTCTCCCTTATATAGTTTTCACAAGGGAGTCACTGTGCTGCCTAAACAGTCCTCTGAACTTAACTCCTCCTGATCTGGCGTAATTATGATTTTGCCAGTTGATTTGGTTATTGTTATGTGCCAAATTCAGGATCAGCGCTTTGCTGTGACCATACAGCAATTTTATTATTTTAAGTATGTAGGCTTTTACCGTCACTGTCATTAGTGGAATGATCTCAGAGAACTCAAATGATTTAATTTGTTGTGATGCATCACCCACATGTAAAACGGTCAGTACAACCATGTTTTTTCAGATCTTGGTTCATTACAAAATAGCACACGTCAAGAACAAAGTTGGCATGTTCTTTCATTGCACTGTGTTTGTATGGTGACACTGAGCTGCTGTGTGGGCATTTCCACTAACACCTTTATAACTGGATTTAAAAGCAACTCAGAAACTGATTCTTGAAAGACCTCACACACGCAGTAAATTAGGAACCTCAGCAGCAGTGCGGACTGCTTGTGTACATAAGTACCTTGCTGATTCAGGGCTATAATGAGTGGAAGACTCAGGAAATATGTGAGGAAAAAACAGTTACCAAAAATTAACCATTTATTCTGCCTCTGACACAAGAGGATTGACACAGGAAGCTGGAAAAAATGTCTTTCCCTGTGCAGCATTACACAAACAGCAATTTTCTTCTATCACAACAAGCATTGGCCAATATTCAGCTGCAGACAGAGGATGTGGAGAGCTAATAGTCTTATCTGGTGTGAGGAGCCTTATCAGTGATTTGTTAGTATGGGTGTGATGCTGCAACTAAAATGTTGCACCACAGAGTGACAACACCAACTGGCTTAAAGGGAACTATTTTTAACTTACACTGATGTAAGCAAGAAAAGAAGGAGGCCTTAATTATACTTAAACACCTGAACTATTTGTGGGTTTCAACCTCCTTCAAATATTCAGTAGAGTTTTGGGACCTATACAGTGAATTTAAGTCTCTTGACAACTGGTTTGCTTTTCTCCCATACCTTCTAAAGTCTCTTTGGAAGTAGCTCACAAACCCCAGATTGTCCCCGGACTCAGCCTGAAAGACTTTTGCTTTAAAAGCATCAGGAAGTCTTTAGGAAGAGCAAGTGAGCTGTCAGGATCTCACGTGGACAATAAAGACTTTGAATATCCTTATTTTAAATATTTTGAATAATATGCCAGCATTAAAAAAAAAAAAAAATCTTTTGAACTGAAAGTGGGAACTGCTATCTCAAAATAATAAAAGATTTCCACAAACTGCAAAGTTCTAGTACACACAAGAGAAATGGTTGTGTTTTCTTTAAATATTATATTCTGGGCATTGCCTGGCATTTTGCTACTTATAGTCTTTCTCAGAAGAACAGAATGTAATAGCAAAATGTACCAGAGTGATACTTCAAAGGCAAGCATATATATTTCTTTATTTCTTAGTTCTAACGTAGTCACGATTTTATAGTTTTCTACTTACTAGCTTATATCTGAACACACAAACTTATATAAACTCCAAACACAATCAGGTGAAATATGAAATAAATATATAAGATAAACCACTATGAATATGATAAATGTACTCTTTGAATTACATAATTTATTCATGAGTTTTTTCTAGTTAGCTCAATAAGCTCCTTAATAACTGTGAGCTGAAGACCGGGTGAAACAAAGGGACTGATGGAAGATCTCTTTTCATCTGTATTCATCTCTGTACTATTCAGACATGCAGAGCATTGCTGCTGAGAAGTGGCTCCACAAATGTCCAACAGAAATTGAAGTTACTCGTAAGGGACTGGCCTGTTGGGAGCTCCAAGGCAATAAAATTCTCATTCCCTTCTACCTTGTTTATCTGAGTGTGGTTAGTCAGCATGCCACTCCTAGGGGGATGAAGGCTGGAAATAATCCTTCCACCTACTACTACAGTGAGCTATTCTTCCTAAACTTGCCCCTGTAAGTCTGCTTAGAAATTAGGAGTCCCAAGGACTTGACTTCTGTCACATACAGAGCTGAAGATATTTGTCCTCCAAGCAACATCTTACTTTCTAATTGGTTTTCGGGTTCGTTTACAGTTGTCAATACTGACCTGTAAACACGAGCATGATTTAGCATTTGTTTGTTTGTGATTCTTTTTTTTTTTTCCTCCGTTTAGTTTTGATAGTAGAGATTGACAGGTGTTCTTTTAAGATCATCATTCTAACAGAGCATTTTGAGTCTGGTTAAGACAGAGTTTCTTATGGTTTTTGTTCTTTCTGTAGGTTCACCACCAATACCCAGAATATTGTGGGACTGTCTCTTCATCCAAATGTTTTATCGGATGATGAAAAGGCAAGTAAGGGAAATGTCCGGATAAGATCTCCTGGGATTGACTTCCACACGGAAATTATATCCATTGTATTAAAAAAGAGTCTGTGCAGTCAGAGGTTGTCACATCAACTCATGCCATGAAGTATGTCTGCTGGTACTCTGTATAGGTACTTCTTTCTTTGATTTGAACTTCAGCAAATGTGTTCACCCTAATTTTCTGTGGTTTAAGTGCAAAAAGGGTCCAGCTGTGATGCTTAACACCATCAAAAAATTATCAAATTATGCTGGGAAGGCTTCATCTTCAGTAAAAATAGTAGCTATGGTCCCTTTTCCAAGGGAGGCTTGTTTGGAGGGGTTTGCCTCAGGAGGAAGACAAAGCAGGATAATGGCAAAGCATCACTTACAAACGTAGCCTGTGAATACACATTGCATGTGTGGCTGGTACAGTTTAAAGATTCCCTCATTTCAGTGCACTGGTCTTATGAAGTGATTACAGAAAGATAAGACAGAAGTAGAGGAAAGTAATTTTCAATGCCAGCAGAGGCTTAAACATAAAACAACAGAGAAATAATGATATATTATATTGTCTCTGACCCGATAAAGAGTTTTCTTCCATCCCTCAAGGCAGAACTGTAAATACAGGAATAGTCAGTTTCCTGCATCTCTAAAGATTACCCAGCACACTTGGATAATCCGATTATTAAAAAGACCTGACCAGACCTCTCATATAGGATAAGAGAACACTGGATCTTCTAGACCTCCTGGTGATGCTGGACTGTCCCCTTGGATTTCCTAGCATGGTCCATTTGTGGCTAGTTAAGTTTCCTTAGGGACTCAGTAATTATCCTAACCCAGAAAATCACCATTTCCAACAAACAGAGTTTCAAATTTTCCCTCCTATCTTGTTTGAAATCTGTGCATGTAATTCTGCTCTGCTGCTGAGTTGTCTTTCTTTTTATCCTTTAGTCATCCACCCTTTCCAAAATTAGAACTTACTCTGAAGAGAAGCACACCAATATCAGGTACTCTGACTCCATCCACACCTACGTCTGTGTATGTGTAAAATTCAGAAACACTTTACTGCAAGTAACAAACTATAGATAGGGGAAATATTTTTTTGATAGAAGCCAGGCTTGATAAAAGGAGTGCACACGGTCATGCCTGAAAGTATGGTATTAATAATTAAGCCATGCAATCATTACCTCAGGATATTATTTCTTAAATATCTCTTGCAAAGGCAATACGATTACATATGAATTATATCAATTTTCTACCAACAAAAAAAACCCCACAGAAATAGGAATTGAATTACACTGTCCAATTTGCTGTAAAGTTCATTGTACGTGAAGAAATTAATCAAAGCTACCACCACCCATTTTTATGGGAACATAAAATGATGTGAACTTCCATTTTTAATAAAGATGCATAGCTCTTTTATGAAGACTGACTAATAACACTGTAATGAACTGAAATGTTACTGATACATTAAGAATGAAAATTTTGAGGGATGTGTTTACTGAGTCTCCCGTTTCAAGCCAAACAATACTTCCATTTGAATCTGCCTATTGAGAAAGTAAAAATCCAAACAATGAAGTTGATGGGAACTCTGTGTAAATTCATCTCCCACATATATAAATGGCCAGCAACATTCTTTTTATCTAGCTCCTTCCACCTAAATGATCCCTCAGACAGATGTGGGCTGTATTCTCCAGCAATCTGAGATTTTGAGATGTTGTCCAGACATCTCTGTGTTGTCACAAATGCCCATGAGTGGATATTTCCAACCTAATTCAAAGGGCTACAAGACAATGAAGGAATTTTCTTAGGCCCCAAATTCAAGAGGATTGTGAGCAGTGACATGCCTATACATTTTCTGTGAAGCATAAAGGCTTTTAATCAGGGAGGCTGTCTCCCCTTCCCACCGAAGAATGCTAATTAATTAAAGTAATATATTAATCGAATAATCAGTAAGATAATTTATTTTGACTGTGCTCACATAGCTTTCCCTCTTAGGTTTTTGGGGTTTTTTTTAACAGTCTAAGAAATTACGCAATTGTCTGGAATATCTGCTGAAGCAGTGTTTAAACATGTAGTGGAAAGCAAGTGGGAATATCTCAATCACAGCAGAGGGTTCTCAGAGTGCTGTTTATCTGGCCTGAAAGTAAGTACTGCTCTCCTTTCTTTTGGACAACGCAATTGAAACAAAGGCGAAATCTGGGGTAAGCAAATTTTTGTGGGTTGTTTTTTTTTGTTAGTTTTGTTTTGGTTTTTTTTCTTCTGAACAGTCAGTCAGCCAGTTAACTTTGTTCACCAGGTGTTTTTTCATTTCTCACAAATGACTGTCTAAATTAGAAACTGTCAGAAGTTTTCTTAGTTGCTAGAATTCATCTGGAGGAAATCTTCAAAGCCTTTTATCACGGGTGGTCCTTTGCTTTGCCTCTTCTTAACCCTTGTTCTAGTTAACATTTTTTTAAAAACCAACTAAGGGCAATGTTTCACAACTGTGAGAGGTAAAAAGCTAATGAATAATAGAATTGTTAGTAATAGATAAAGGTGGACTTCTTGATTATATTTACGAAATTAACTTAATCATTAGCATTTTATGTGACACTCAGAGACATCATATGATGAGTCAGGGAACTGACTTGTTTACTTGTCTTTCTCAGTTCTGTGAGTCTGAACATCAATCAAATGCTAGAAATTTGTTTGGCTAGAACAGTGATTACTCATTTTATTCACTCTTTTGGACCACTGCTGCAGAAGAATAGTATTTCAGGAGCATCATCCAATCCTCTCTTGCCCCTGCCTCCAACTGCCTCATTCTAAAAATGTCCTTTCTGTGGATCCTAAGAGAGACCACATGCCTCCTCTTAAGACCACTAAACTACAGAGATGGCAACAGGAGAGAAATACAATATTCCAGCTGGATAATCACCAAGCAGTCTGATTCACTTAGTCTAATGTTCCCAGTTAGATCCTGGCAATGAAATAAGCATGTAGGAGGTTGAAAACAGATTAGTTTTAATTAAAATAATAAAAAGGTCCAAGCCATGGACCTCAGATTTGAGTTTCTTTTATTTTTTAATGAGAAAGGATATCTGATCAAATCTTATTCTTAACCTGCCCCTCAGGTTTTTAGGCTGATTTGAATTCACAGCCACATGGATCTGTTTGGCTGTTTCTAGAAAACTGCTTTGCAAATTGACCATCATTTTGTTGATCCATACCCATAGTTCATCTTCAGAAGTCCTCAGCTCTGGATTTGTCCTAGGGCTTAATAATGTTGTACCAGCCTACCTCTGGGACAACATCCTTCTTGGTCTTCATTGCTACATTATTCTTATTATCACTTAGTCAGTTTTAAAGGTCTGGACTTATGTCAGTGTTCCATCAGTTCAGGTCCTGGACATTTCGGGATATCCCAACCACAAAAGGTTACTTTCTCCCTTCAGGGAGCAATAGATGCTGTAAATAATGTTAACAAAATTTGGGACCGGCAAGAAGGAGGCAATTAATTATTGTTATTATAATAATTATAATTTTGGGGTCTCCTGAATCAGGATGAAGGCTCTGCAGGTGCTGAACAGCATTTCTGTACAGAACCTTGGTGGCAGCTGGCACCAGCTGGAATCCCATTTCCTGCTCACCAGAGCTTCAAAATATGTCATTACATGTAGAGAAAAGAGGGAGAAATGTTGTCTTCTAATTTCTCTTAAAATCTTCTGTATTTGTCTACAATGTACCATTGACAAAACTACCACTGATTTAAATAGAAAACAAGAAAATGAAATCCAGCAGACTAAAATCATGCCTACATGTGCGTAGAAGCATTTATCAGATTCACCGATATATATTAAAAGGTCTTTTTTTCTTTCTGCTGAGCTGGGAGTGAAATATTTTTAAATGCATGTTTTGTAAACAGAAAATCCATGATTTAAATTAATGATTTATTCCTTTAAAGCCAGTGTGGAATCTATCACTTGCAAGATAAGATGCACATTGTCTTCTATCTGCATATAGCCATGTAGCTGTGCAATATCTTGCAGTGAATATGAAAAAAAAATCAATTTTGCCTGGTTTCAAGCATATCTCCTGAGTCTGAGATATGTCTCACTTGTTTTTCAAATACCGCTACAAGTAATTTAAGCTCTGTGCTCAGAGAAAGAACTTGTCTCTGTGTGGGTGCACACATCTGTATTACCTGATTGGCATTAATTTTTGCCTATTTTAAACAGAAAGATTGCAGTTCTCCTCCAGCATTTTTTCCCCCCAGAGGAAATGATCATTAAGAGACTCCCTGATTCAAAGCTCAAGGAAGTCAATGTACACTATCAAACCATGCTGAAGTGTTGATCATACTCCAAGGCCCAGATACTTGAAGAGTTTGAAGGTCCAGCTTTCTCTAGAGATTTGTGAAGACTTAAAAGTCTGGATATTACCAGTGACGTCTTCAGTTCTGTATTTATGATGAATATTAAGGTTTCAGAGAACCTGCCAAGAGTCACCACCAGACACTGACCTGGATCAATCATGTATCTTGTAGATTTGTATATTCTGTGCTCCTGAAAAGCTGCAAGTTAGAAGGTCACCAAACAGCTCAGGTTGGAAGGCACTTCTGGAGATCATATATTCCAACCCCCTGCTCAATCAGGGTCAGCTACTCAGGGTGACGTCCACTTGAGTTTTGAATATCCCCAAGGATGCAGACCCAACAAATTCTCTTGGCAACCTGTGCCAGAGTCTGATTGCTGTCATAGAGGAAAAAAAGAGATTTTTCTTATGTTTAGGTGGAATTTCCTAATATGTGTTTCAGTTTGTCCCATTGCGTCTTGTCCCATTACTGGACACCACTGAGAAGAACCCAGCTCTGTCTGCTTTAATCCCAGTACTGGACATTTACACACATTGATAAGATTCCCCCTGAGCCTCCTCTTCTCTGGGCTGAACAGGACCACCTCTCTCAGCCTCTACTTCCATGCCAAATACTTTGAGCCCTTAATTTACCTTAGTGACTCTTCGCTGCACCTAAACTCCTGTATGTCCATGTCTCTTGCACTGGGGAGCCCAGGACTGGACACAGCACTCCAGATGATGTCTCCTCACTGGTGCTCCGTAGAGAGGAAAGACCATCCCTTTCCATCTGCTGGCTGAGCTCTTCTTGATGTATGTCAGGATGCTGCTGGCCTTCTTTGCTGCAAGGCTGCATTGCTGGCTCATAGTCACTTTGTTCACCAGGTTCCTGTGGCTCTTCTCTGCCAAGCTGCTTTCTAGATGGTCAGTCCCCGAGGTGTACTAGTGCATGGGGTGACTTTGCTTTTCCCTTTGTTGAACTTCACGGGTTTCCCATTGGCTCATTCCTACAGCCTGTCAAGAGTAGCCCTGAATGGCAGCACAACCATCCAGTTTGCCAGCCAGTCCTCCCAGTTACGCGTCATCTGTGAATTCACCGAATCTGTTGTCAGAGACATCAATGAGAGGGTTACACGGTGCTGGTCCCAGTATCAGCACTAGAGCTGGCTAGTGACTAGTGACTGACTTCAAGCTGCTGATCACATCTCTTTTGAGCCCAGTGCTTCAGCCAGCTTTCAAATCACCTCACTGTCTTACATACGTAACCCATACATCACCAGGTTGTCTGTGAGGATGTTAAAAAGGGATAACGTCAAAAGTCGTACTAAGATAAGCCACATCCATGGCTCTCCCCCCACCCACCAAGCTTTCCATCTCATCATGGAAGGCTATCAGGTTGGTCAGACACAATTTCCCTTTGATAAATCTGTGCTGACTGTTGCTGATCACCTATCTTTCAAGTGTCTGGAAACAGTTTCCAGGATTTGCTGCTCCATCACCTTTCCAGGAATCAAGGTAAGGCTGGCCTGCCTGTAGTTGCTTGGATTCTTCTTGCCCTTCTTGAGGACAGGAGTGACATTTGCTCTCTTCCTGTGCTCAGGAACACCCCCTCAATCACCACGACCTTTCCAAGATAATTAAGAGTGGCCTCGCAAAGACATCAGACAACTCTTCAGTACATCCCGTGAGGGCCCATGGAGTTGTGTCTGACCAGTTTCTTTAAATGTTCCCTAAACTACACCAAGTAGTTCCTAAACTACACTAAACTTCCTTGTTCCAGACCTTCCAAGTTAAAAAAAAAAAAACCCGAGGTGAAGAAGACATGGATTACCTTGGCCTTTTCGGTGTCCTTTGTTACATGGGCCCCATCCTGTTTGGCAGCAGGTCCCCATTTTCCCCAGTATTTCCCTAGCAGCTGGTACGCCCTGTGCTACAGCAAAGCATGTCCCAGCGTGCCAGGGCGCAGTACTTGTTCCAGCTACCTATGAACACTACTTATGGAAATAAACAGGACACGACAGAAGCCAGGGCTGAGCTCTGTGCTACCTTCTGCACCTCGGGATTTCAAGCAGCGTGTGCAGAAGTGCACCAAGAGCTGCATGCAGAGGCTGACTTTGAAAGTCCAGCTGCAAATTTAAAGTGATATGAGCTCCAGCTTAATGAAACTGTATTTTCTCCTCTATGACAGATACTTTACTTTCCCTTCGTCTGCCCTGTTGCTTGCCCTAAACTCAGCTTGCTCCGACGGGATGTATCCTCAGCCAGTCAGTCATTCCCTCAGGCAGGGTGAGCTTCTGTTGCTTCATTTTTGGCAAAATCCACAGCACAGATTTCTAAATGTGTTGTATTTATTTTATTGCATTTTTTTTGTGCCTGTGCACAAAACCTTATGTTTGGTGAGTAAACAGTGGGTAAACATTTTTCATAGAGACTTTTTATTTTTTAATAAACAAAGTAATTTTCTCAACTAGTTCCTTTCTTACTCTGCTTCATAATATTCAGAGGAAATAGATGGTCTGTTTCAACATCAGGGAACTAGAGGGATAAGAATAGAGACAGCAGTGTGGAAGCAATGGGTCCCTCTTCTGCCCATATGGTTCAGGTTTGCATTTTGGCTGGCATGATAATGTGATTGCTGGCAGATCGAATGTTTAGTCTCCAGAGCAAATAGCAGCCAATGAGTTGGGGTGTAATGTACATGTGGAGATGTTCATAATATTCCACACAGGCTGAACCTACAGCAGGAGCGAATTCAGCTGCAGTGAAAACAGAGATGCTGCATGAATCCTTCTGTCAGCACAGCAATGGCATTTCCAGGCTTTTGCGTTTGGGAAGAGGAGGAATGTGCCTCTAGGGATGGAAAACGCCACCAGTCTCGGATTCTCTTGTGGCAGGAATTTCTGACTTGCCACATAGAAGGTGATGTATTCTGATGAGCCTGAAAGTTACATTTCATCACTGCTTTATCACCCGATGAATCATTACAGCAGATGAATGTTAATTGTAGCTAAACAAATGGGCATGTCCTCTCTACCCCCAGACAGCTGCTACTGCTGTAAGACATTAGGCAGAGGGTGCAAAGTGCTTCTGGATGGAAGGGAAGTGCTACCCGTGCCTCTGGAGCTACATATCTGCAGTGTAATGAAATGCCAGGTGTGGAAGAGTGTTTGGATAGGAGCAATTTCCATTTGCTCTGTGGTTTGCATTGCTCTGGGGACACACACAGTGCAAAGCTTCCTTAAGTGGTTGTTTGCTCACAGGCAGGAAGGTCTGCATGGGAACAGAGTTGTCTTAGTCATACATCGTTGCACTGGTGTCCCTGGGCTTGAGAGGGTACCTGGCACTGCTGGATAAGGTGCCACTGGAATGGTGTGAGAGGCTGCTGAACCTGGGCACCAGGCAGAGTAATGCTGGCAACAGTCCTTAGCTGAAGGGTTCTTTGTCCCTGGAAAACAGATAGGGCAGTTTGGGGTGTTTTCTTCTGGCAGTTGCCATCCTTGGCTGACCTAGTGACAAATATTCTGCAGCTAAGACACTGAGGCCTGGGCTTACTGATAATGACTTGAATGACTTGAATTCTCCTTCTGCTGTTATAGGAACCAAAGCAAAGTGTATTGGGGTGCCCCATTTCACCCACTTCCTGTTTCTTCTCAACAGGAGACACCCGGCAGGCAGTAACTTGCAAAAATCACATTTCCACGCCATTGCTGATCCTCTGTCATAAGAAGATCTGTTTTGAGGAATGCAGTCGCATGGCAAGAGACGGAGGTAATCAAATAACCAGATGGGGAGCTAAGATCTCAGACCTGTACTTCCTGCAGGAAATTTTGATACTTGTGAAATTGCATGGCTGCAACAGAAGGAGACAAGTCAGAAAAGAAAATAAAGCGCTAAAAGGTAGGGGAAGTTGTGGGTAAAATTTAGACACCTGAAAGTTAGATACAAGCATTTTGGTGTGAAAGAGCTAGCATCTGTAGCTGGTTTTAAAATACAAAATCTAAGCACTAATTCTGTAGAGTCGAAAGAGAGCTCTGCCCCTGACAGAGGCACCTTGCCATCAATGGGATTCCGATGGCAGCAAACACGCAACACATGGTGTGTCATTCTCAGTATGTGGGACTATCTCCACAGGATTCCCCACCTGGAACTATTTCCTGGAGACTCTGGTTGTGCCATGGGGAGCTGTTCACCACCTTGGAGGCTTCCTCCCCCGGGTTGGCTTGTCTGGCAGGTATCTCCTTAGCTCAGCTGCTGATGGCAAGTGAGAGGAGGGGAGCGAGGAGATCCTCACAGACAGTTCAAATACAGACTAAGAGGCATGTGTTGAAATGTCGTCAAAGTAGCAGGAATTCATTTTATTGAGGAATACGTATAATAAAGATAGAACAAAGGGACTGAAATGGTGAACAGATGGGCGGGTGTTCTTCGGTGGCTCAGGAGCTGTGTGAACATGCTGGTTTATGCCCTCCCCCTCTTTCTGCCTTTTTTTTTTCCTTTGGTTTGGTTTGCTTTAGTTTTGATGCATCAGGGTAGGATGTGAGATGATATGCCAGTATATGTCAGAAACTTGGGGAAAATAAACCCCCTTTTTCTAACATCAAACTACTGCTATCAATAGGAACAGCAACTGTTCAAAATTTGTTTCAGAGCTGCCAAGAAGTGAACATTCATGGGAGGGAGAGAAAGAGAGAGAGAGAAGGGAAAAAAATATTTTTCCCTGCTGTTTGCAAGGTGGACACAAATGCAAGCGGTAGGAGGCTGACAACTTGACACATGTCTAATAAATCTAAAGCATGGAAAAAAGTCAACAATTCACTGTACAAGAAAGCATTACTGGGATAAAAAAGTACAATCCAACAAACCTCTCACTTTAAAATATGTTTATTCCCAAATCGGTGAGGAACATATATATTAGAGCCTCAATTTCTCTTCTCCTCCCCTCCGGATGTTCCTTTTTCTGAATTTCTTTTTTTAAACCAGGGGCACATTAGGTCCTGTGCCGTGGAAGCTGAGGTTTGCTGCATTATAAATGAACAAGGTGCAAAAGCCGAGTCCAGCGAGCAGATGTTGGGAGCTCAGCGTGCTGGTGACAAAGGGCTAGAGTGCAAGAAGCTTCCATCGCACGTCTGTTCTTCAGCACAGAGCAGGCAAGGTTTTAATTTGACAAGTTGGTTGGATGCAGGGAATTCACAGATCTCGGTGAAAGCCAAACAGATTTGGCCACCTACTGCATGGCCACATTCAGCTGAAAGGGTAGCAGTTGTGGAAATGTCTCCTGCTCCAGCCGCCAGACACCACGCACACCACGGGGAGCCTTGAGGAGGCTTGTTTACCGCAGGCGGCAAATTCCTTTAAAAGGGAAGAAGGAGGGGAAGAAGAAATGGGAGAGAAAAAAAAAATCATGCTTCTGTTATCAAAATAATTAAGCATTTTTACTTCAGGTTGCTGGATGTTTATTTTTTAAAGCTCTTCATCCTTTTGTTTTTTAATAGTTGGTATGTTATGAAATGCAAGAATGAAAATGAATGCCAAAACTAATGGAAATTTTCCTACGAGCCTCATGTAAACAGAAACATCAGCATTAAAGTTATGAATCTTAATTTGTGCCACTGAGCTAAAATTTGTATCCTACTGCATTAAAGGAATACAGACATACAGCACTGTGTAGTGTCTATGTGCAATACAGAAAACTGACATGGTCTCTCCAATTTATGGGGAAATTGACATAATTCTGCAAAAAAAAAAAAAAAGAAAAAGAAAAACCACTTGTGAACTGGATTTTGCATAATGGGATTAATTTGGTTGACTGTCACATCAGCTGTGCTGAAGAATGCAAGTTAATCACAACATCGGTCTGATTTAAAAGAAGAATGAAAGAAAAGGAAAAGGAAAAAAGAAAAAAAAAAGAAAGGTATTTTCTTCCTCTCCTCAATTACTGTTTCATTTTAAGATGTCCTTTTTCCTTTCTTTCTCTTCTGTGGTAGCTCTGGCAAACAAGGCTTGTGTATATTTGCAATGGCCACCTCAATAGTCTTTTCTTCCCCCTCCATGTACTCTTCACAGTAAAGCAGGGGAAAAAAAGTCGATAGCTTTTACAATCCATGCTAAACTGCTTCCATGGCATGGCACAACCGTATGCGTTTGATCAGCACTTAGGCTGATCAACAGAGCCAAAACAACTTTAAATATTTTGTCATATGGACCTCACTTATTGCCTTTTCTTCCACTTACCACCCTCCCTGCAAAAGCCACACTCAGCATTGGGGTCTTCACTGAACCAGCCTCACCAGAACCCTTTTCCTGCCTCCATTCCCTCTTGTGGCAGTGGCAGCCCCATTCCTCTGGCAGCTTTGCATTAGTTCAGAGAAAAAAGCAAGCATACATTGGTTATTTTGTGGCTAATTTCTGTCTGTCTTTACAGAGGTATGGGATGAAGGAATTAAATCAACCTTCTTACAGGCTCTCACATTGTATTCTTGGCAAAGGTACTGAAAACAGAGACAGCACATGTACATGACACATCACTTAAGTCCTCTGGTTTCTATGGTTGCAGTAGATTTTGCTTTCAGGGGGCATCCTAGGAAGGAGATAATGCCGTGCAGCGCTTTGGGCACGGTGTGGTTGAAGAATTAGCTCTGGGAATTGATCGTACCGTGATAGCAGTGACAGAGAACAAGGAATCAGGGCTGCTGGGATGTCAGAGCAACTTGCGCTTCCAGGGGACGGTGTCGTGTCAGCGATTCCTGAAGGCCCTCGCGCCACACTGCAGCCGGTGACTGCTCCTTCATCCCTGCCTCCCTCGCAACCAGCACGCTCTTCTATCCAGTGCAGCGCGCTGACTAGGTTAAACAATTACACTACACTAATTGGCCTGTGTCGGTCCTGATGAGAAAGTAAACAAATACTGCAGAGAAAAGCTGAGACAAATTGGATCTAATTAAATTGATGAAAAAAAAAAGTGACAATATTTTTCCCCAGGAAAAAAAAAAAAGTGACTTGTAACATGACAAATACAGCATGCTTGCAGCCATGTACCCCACCTGCTGAATTTCACACCTTTGCTTGGACATGGCTGTGCCAAGCAGGGGAGAACAGAAGTGCCTTGTAGTCTCCATTAGTGCCCAAACTGCTGGGATGCCTCACAGGTCGGCTGTTGCTCTTTCCACGCAAGGAGAAGGTTGGCTGCCTCAATTTCGCCATTCCACCGACCCTGCTTGTGTGCATGCCTGCATGCGTGTGTGTGTGTGTGTGTGTGTGTGTGTGTGTGTTCTGATCAGGGTGGGCTGACAGCAATACCTCAGTCCATGAGAAGAATTCCCCCTTCCCTCATTGCTCACAGGCTAGTTTGGCCATTCCTGGGGCATGAGCCTCCCAATGGCTTCTTATAACGCACCAAACTCCCTTTCTTGTGACAGCCACCATCTTGGCTGATCCTGGAGGTAGTAATCCCTGACCCCAGAGCTGAAATCATAAGGCACCACATCTTAGAGGAGAGAACAATGCTCTCTATCTGTAAGTGGCATTCACTTCGGTTCTTCTGTGAATCACAGCAATCCCTGGTACATTACCCTGGCATGAAAGTCTCAGAAGACACAGGTGAGTAGGTGGGAACATTCTGGGTATGGATAAAAATTTTCTTTTCATTGATCAAAAGAGAAAGAGACAGGATAAATACCACACAGTCTAATGCTCTGCTGCCTCCTCTCTTGCTATCCTCTATGTCAATGGCCTCAGGGAAGTTAAAACCACATAAAGTTACTAGTCCCATATGCATGTCAAGCCAGGGCAGACACAAGGAAGAGTTACAGGAGAAAAGAGCCTCCACGCACCCCTATTAAAATCAAGCTGGAAAACCTTTTAAATCACTTTGCTTTGGTGAGTTGGTGAATATGAGGGCACATCCTTGATTCACCTGGGAAAGGATTACTTAAGCTTGATTGTTTGTTAGGAGTTTAATAAATAGGAAACCTCTATTTTGGGGATCATGAACACATGACATGAAAACCAGAAAGCTGGGTCCACTAAAATCTCTCTTCTCGGGATATCAGGGAAACCAGTGAAAAGGCACTGAGTGCAAGACCCAGCCAGCCACAGAAGCAGCTGCAATAGTGGTAGCTACGTTCGTAGTATACAGCTGAGCATTTCCATCCTAATCCTCTGTTTCGAGTTGCCCAGAGCTTTCCAGATGCTTTAGTTATCAGGATAAAATGTTCCAGGCCTGGTCTCCGGCAAAATGAATATTTTTAATAGTTCAAGATAAAAGTGGTTCCGTTATTCCTGAGTGGGAGAGAAGTTCAAGGATCAAGGAAACAGAATTTTTTTGTGTGTGATTTTTTTTCCTAATAGTTCATCTGCTAAGATCTCTGAGAGACCAGATTTGAAGACTGGTATGAAACAGCCCTTGCTGAGAGGGCCACTAGAGATTAGAACACATTGCAGCTATTGACCAGTGTGTTATGTGGAAATTTCTCTGTGATCCAAAAAGGGTTATGAGTCCTTGGAAATTACCCAACGGACTTATGCAGTTTATTTAGGAAAGCTGATCCTCCCACTCTCCCCTCACACATACACAGTTTCTTCTAGTAATATTGGGAGCAAACATATTCCTTGTTCGTGACTAATTTAGCTATACAGAGATCCCAACAGAAATTAGCAAGATGAACCAGACGACCTCTTGAAATCCCCTCTAGCCTAATTTTCCTATTGTCTAGTCTAAATGCACATCTGATTCATACCCTAAGTCCCATATAAACTTTGCATCAGTCGTGTAAATCTGTTTTTCGAAGTCCACTGATGAGCCATAGCACATAATATTGTTACAGAATTATGTTTGGTGTTTTCCCCTGTGGTCCTTCAGGTTGATGCATGCTGAGCAGCCCACACTACGCAACATGTGTATGTTTTGTGTGTTGAAACTGCAGTAAATTCAGGGTGTGGTGTAACCCACAAATACTTACACAGCTTGTAGAAGACAGGAGGGAACAGACACTGTGCTCTGTGACAGCTGTGAATTGCCCTCTACATAAGGGACATGTTCACGCTGCCATGCTTTGACTCTGTTCTGCAAGGCAGACACAGAAACTGGAGGAAGTGTTGCACTTCTTCCAGGCAGAAGGTATATTTTGTGTGAAAAATTGGGCAACAGTGAAGATGACCTGGTTACCCACGCTGCAGACAGGAGCAAGATAAAATAAAGCTACTGCCCCTGGCTCTGTTGCCCCTACAGGAGCTAAGATGTTCTGTGAACAACTAATAGATCAATCAAAGTGGAAATACACATGGCTTTAAGGGTGCAGTTGTGAGGGTTTCACGCTAGTTCAGACAACCTGGGTGGTAATTAGTGCTCTTCATACTTGGGTTCATACTGAACCTTCTCCAGCTGAAATCATAGGAGTTTTGCACCAAGTTCAACAGTGGCCTTAGCAATCCAGATCAACTGAAAATGTACCATCACAGAAACATACACATTGTAACAGAAAAACCAGGGAAAAAATAAAAATCGCGTAGAATATGATACTAGTGTGTCCATTTTAAAGGTGAGTAGCTGAGTCACAAAGAGATGAGAGCCTAAATTCCCAAAGGCAGGCAGGCAGGTAACTGAGGAGTGAGTACTTGCCCAAATTGGACAGGAAGTCAATAACAGGGCTTAACTTTGATTTCCTGACTTGCAATCATCTTATGATGCAACTATAAAATCAAGTCTTTCCCCAGGGCTTCTCAGAAAAGGTGAGTTGTTTCTGCCCCTTAGCAGACACTTGTGCTGTTCACCTGGCTGGACATCAAAGAGCATCAGCACCTGCAGCATCCCTCAGCCCATGGGATGGGGCAAGGAGGGTGCCGCGGGAGTGCTGCATCCCAGATTCACTTTGTGGGAAGGTTGGACGACTTCTTTGCGAATAACTGACTGACTTGTTGCTAGGGAACAGTTGGGAGGCATGCTTTTGATCTCCCATATGCTTACTACTAATAAATAAACAAATAACAATAATTACAACAAACCCCAAGCCTGTTGTATCTCCAAGATTAATTAATGATGAAATACAGCTGAAATTCTGTAAAAGAAGGCAGCAAGGTGGGTTAGATTTCACATTTTCCTGCTGTGTATGGAAATGATGGTTGAAATTAACATTTTTTTTCCTCCTTAAAATTTACCTTAGCTGGATCAGGTTAGTGGGAGGAGTGGGGGAGTATTCCCTTCACAGACAGAGGATGAGCAGGCAGACAGTAAATCTCCCCATGCCAGTTTTACTTGCATCCAGTTTTTCCTGCCTAGTACAGTTAAGTTTTTTAGATACTTTACTTGCATTTCTAATTCAGTTATTCTTCTGAAATTTATTCAAAGGATTTATGCTTATGAAATTATAATATAATGCTGCCTATATGCCAATGAGCTGCAGGCAAAGAAAATAATTTTCTTCAATTTACAGTTATGAGGCTGGAAGAAAATGATGCCTTCTTATCACCTCTTTTTCTTTGTATGCCTCAGTATTTTTTTAAGTCTTTAGAAGGCAGGAGCTGATGATGAATTCTTAAGCAGATCACACTGATAATTGTATTTCAGAACTGTCAACTCTGTGAAGACTGTCCACGGAGGTGTCTCAGTTCACTTGAGCTATTTGTGTCACTGCTTCTCCAGGAACTCAGCCCTCAATAAAACCCAAATCACTGGGGATATTGTTAAGTCTTCTGAAAGGATTATTAGATCGAAGGAAAATTTATGGATGACACTTTGTAACAATTAATCAGGAACTGTTGATGAAGTTAAGTTGGTTCTTTATTCTTGAACAGAAAAAAAAAAATGCAGCCCCTGTACAAATTGTCAAATGGCCTATTTTGTCACTCGGTTTGATTAATGGACTATTTGGAGTCCCCAAAAAGTCCTAGTACAAATAAAAAAGAATCATAAATATTGAATAAGCTCACAGCATGGTTAACCTTGACTATGTTTTGGAACATTCTTGAAGAAAACTTTGCTATTCAAAAAATAAATTGCTAAGGGGATTAAAAAAATTTAAAAATTGGAGATTTTGGAAAATGTCACCTGTCCAACCTTGTCATCCTGATTAGCTTGTCATGATAAATTAGCTTTAGTTAGCTTTGCAACCAGGTCAGAAACTGCTGGTATAGTACCACATTTTGCAAGTGGGACTACACCTGGTCCACAAGAGGGGCACAGGATGGCCAGGAAAATACTCCTGCTCTTGGTGCTTTGTATGTCAGACAGTGCTAGGTCTGCTAACAAGCTATTATCCTTTTGTACCGTAATTTATGGAAATGGAGCCCAAGGAGTGCTGAGAGCATGGGAGTCATGGTGCCATAAGGTTGTTTCTGAAAGGTTGGGCGAAAGATGTCCGGTGATCTGTGTATATGCAAATGACAAGACCAAAGCTTCGGCTGCAGAGAACACACACCCACGCGGATACACACACACCCACACGCACACACGTTCATGCGTATTCAGGACACGCAGTTTCCATCTTTCCCTCCTGCTCCCCTGTCTCTCTATTTGCAACTCTGGCGCCCTCCTTCACCTAGAGCTCCCCCCCATTGCTTGATGCAGCTGTTTAGTCCTGACAGGTCTGACCAGTCATTTTTGCTAACCTCTGATAGCATCTAGGTCAGCGTGATCCCAAACTGGCTTGCTTTTGTTCTCGGTTAACAAGAAATACAATGCTATTAGTTTAGGCTGGGATTCCACAAAGCTCTTAAACTCCATGTGCTTCACTCCAAGAATGCAAGCAATTCTACTCTTCTCCTTCAGCAGGGCAGTTAGGTGCCTGCTTAAAGTTAGGCACATGTGAGACATGCTTGGGCTTAATCAGTCCCTTACTGAGGAGATACAGTGCCATTTTACATTTTGTTTTGTTGGCCCCTTTTCCCAGCATTTGTCATATGCCAGCTCACTAACCCATCTCAGATGGCATACATGCAATCATGTACTTGAAAGCAAAGCTCAGGAAGTGGGAGAGATTGAGAAATCTGTGCAACTATTTCCAATAGCTGTACAATAATAAATGCTCATCAGATTTTGTGAAATCTCTGAAAGTAACACAGGAATTCAAACAGGGGAATTGTTTTTTGTCTAATCACTTTCCATTTAGAACTATAAATATTACTTTATTCATTTTATTACTTTATTCATTTTATTACTTTATTATTCATAAATATTACTTTTATTCATTTTTATCCCCACAGTTCTCCATGATCACAGGTAGCCCTCTGCCTCCCACTGAAGAATAACACTGCAGGAACAGAGAGGGCTGGACTAGAAGTGGCACATGGTGCATTGGGCATCCATCTGGGGAAACCAAGGTGCTGGCTCCGATTGCTCCCTGCTGCCTTCTGTACCCATTTAGACAGTGGTGGCCAAAGGGAAATACTTTTCTCAGAAAGGTCTGCCTCAAGAATGTAGGGACAGGGAAGTTGCAGAGATGGCTTGGTCCATTTTCATACGTGTACTTCAAACTGGTCATGCAGCATGCGGGAAAGAGCAGGGAAGCACAAAGTTTTCAAAGGCTCTGGGTATTACTTTAGGATGTACAAGTGAAAGTCTTTTATAAAACACTTTCATAATGTACAGTACTATGGCCTGTGGTTAAAAAAATCCCACGGACATTACAAGCCTGAACCCGGCTGGGGTGAGGCAGGAGTTTCGTGGGGAAGATGACAGAGAGTTTCTGCTGAGGACGGAGCAGGTCAGCCAGCTGGCAGGGCTTCCCCCCAGTGCTCTGCTTGGCCCACACCACCTCTGTGGAGTAAACACCCTGCTGAAGACACCTTCTTGAGCTTTCCTCAGAAAGGTGCAAAGCCAAGGCTCTGACCAGCAGTGATTGTTAAGGATGGGAAGGGAAGGTGCCAAGAGGATGGAGCCAGGCTCTTCTCAGTGTTGCTGAGCAATGGGACAAAAGGCAATGGGCAGAATCACAGAACCACGATGTTGTTAGGGTTGAAACGGACCTCTGGAGATCATCTAGACCAACCTGTCCGCCAAGGCAGGATCACCTGGAGCAGGTTACACAGCAATGTGCACAGGTGGGTTTTGAATATCTCCAGAAAGGGAGACTCCACGACCTCCCCAGGCAGTCTGTTCCAGTGCTCTGCCACCCTCAATGTAAAGAAGTTCTTCCTCATGTTGGGTGAAACTTCTTGTGATTTAGTTTATGGGCATTGTTCCTTATCCTGTCACTGGCCACCACTGAAAACAGCCTGGCACCATCCTCTTGGCACCCGCCTTGGAGATATTTACATGCATTAACGAGAGCCCCTCTTCAGTCTTCTTTCCTCTGGACTAAACAGGCCCAGTTCCCTCAGTTTCTCCTCATAAGAGAGATGCTCCAGACCCAAATCACCTTTGTGGCCTCCTCTGGACCCTCTCCAGTAGCTCCTTGTCTTTCTTGTACTGAGGAGCTCAGAACTGGACACAGCACTCCAGATGTCGCCTCACTAGGGCCCAGTAGGGGGTGAGGATCACCTCCCTTGACCTGCTGGCCACACTCTTTGCACTGCATTCCAGGATCTCAGACAAGGAATCCCTGGCCACAAGGACACATTGCCAGCTCATGTCAACTTGTCACCCACCAGGACTCTCAGTTCCTTCATTATATGCAGGTGACCATGTACTGGAAGAGGTTGCCCAGAGAGGGTGTGGAGTCTCCCCCACCGGGGATATTCAAGAACCATCTGGACTCGATCCTGTGTAATGTGGTCTAGAGGACCCTCCTCGAGCTGGGACGTTGGTTCAGAGCGGGAGGTTGGATCCACTGCGGTTCCTTCCAACCTTACCCATTCTGTGATTCTGTGACTTTTCACAGGAACTGGGTGATAATTCTGGTTAAATTCCAGTCCTGATAATTGCACGCTACCTGAAGGGATTCCTGCTGCTGATTCACCTGTGAAAGCCACAGTGGTCCCAGGCAGAGCCACCCAGGGTTGTCATAACAGGCTGCATAACTGGCTTTGGGGTGAGGCTTTTTCAGGGATTCTTGATGACGTGTTTTGCGTGGGATTTAGACATTTACTAGGTCAGGGAGGCAGAGCAAAACTGTTTAGTTCACTTGTTGGCTTGGTCACAGGAGAGAGAAGAAACTTTTGCTACATTTCTTGAGTCAGTTGAGTCTCTGGAGAATATCTAGGACCCACAGCCCTCTCTGGATGGTGACTAATACATTCTGTGTCAAATATAGGTACTAAGAGTGATTAGATCATGATCTGTTTGCTCCTGTAGGTGTCCAGATCTAAAGCTTTAGGTAATTTGAGGCAGTAGCAACAGGATGGGAAACTGTGAATCAAATTCTGTGCTAACAGGACTCTCAGGCTGCAGAGCAGTGCCCCTACTCTTTGTGCAAGAGATCCTAGAAAATGAGGTAATGCACAAGAAAGCACTGCAGCTAGTGAGAAAGGAAGATGCTTTCAGGTCTAGCAATTATGATGGCCAGTCAAGAACAGGGTGTCTGAGTTCTCGTGCTACATTTGATTTATGGTAAGCAGAATAGCTTCAAAAAGGGGTACCCTATTCAAAAAATGTCCCTATATTTTTGTGGTTAGGACACTTCTAAAAAGTGTGCATTTGAATCCCCTTGGAAGACATGAATTTAAGTCTATTCCCTGCTTGCATCTCAGGTAGGTGCTCAGATCACTTCTTTTTGAGGGCTACCACACTGGGTCTGGTACAAGGAGGTACAAGGAGGTACTGGTACATACTGGTACCGGTACATACCTTGCACACAAATGTCAGCATGGCCTAAAGGTAGACCAGGCATGTAACACCATTGCAGTACCTGATGGTAGGTGTGTGTTCTGCATAAAAGGACGCATACATAGAGAACTTGTTGCCTGGCGAACCTTACCACTGCTGGAAGAGATGCAGACCTGGTGACTCCTCAATACTTTGCTGGTGAGCAGAGGTTTGGAGATGTCTGAATTGGTGGCTTTTCATTACCGATCCATGGCATGCTTGAGCAGATACTACAAGGAGTCTTTCAACAGTGAACTCATAGGAAGGCTTTTCTTTGCAGATCTGCTCCAAAGGAGCAGATCAGAACGCTTTGCTTTCTAAAATAAAATGTTCCCAGTGTCTTTTGTAAAGCTGGCAAAGGAATAAGATCAACCTCAGTTCACATTCTCTTCTTCTTTCTTTCCCAAACAGACATTAAAATAAAACACCCTTTACTAAACATGAGGTAGGCTTTTTCCTTAGATGACTCTTTGCTCCCAAAAGACAGCTCAAATCCAGGAAATATGAGGAAAGATTCAGACACTTGAAGGGTGCAGATTTCACTGTTATTGTTTGCCAGTGAAAGAACAACAATGCATAAGAAAACATGTATACTAAATAACACTAATTGCATTATAAAGAGCACCAGGCATCCTATAAAAACTTGTTGCCTAAATGTGTCTGTAACAATTTATCAGCAAATGATCTTCATGCAAAAGAGCCAAAGCAATTAGCTAGGGACTGGCTGAGCTCTGCACTCCTTTCACATGCTCTGTAGTAAAACAGACCACCGAAAAGAAAAAAAAGATCCTTTATATCTCAAAATGCTAGGTCAGTGGTTCAGCTGTTTCACTAGCATCTTTTCTGCATTAATTTTCCATACGTTAGAAAGTATGTTACACATTATTCATTTTTTTACCTTCTCTTCTTTCACTGCCCCTGCTATGGTTTGGCTACGTGCGCCTAAGAGTAAACTCCCTGCAGAAGAATTTGCATTAGCTAGAACTGAATCAACAAATAGGTTTCACCTGAAAGTTGACAGACTTATTCTCCAGGTTAAGTCTGATTTTTATTTATTTATATTTTTAAGCTTCTTTGACCAACGGGTAAGTAAAATCCTAACTATGATAATGAAACAAAATTGACTTACCCTGCCTGTTTCGGTTTTGTTTTTGTGGTATTAAGTCAGTGCTTTTATTTAATGTAACCCTTACACCACCATCTGATTTTGATGATGTCAAAAGAAGAGCAAATGACAGGTATATGGTATTTTCCCTTTTAAGAAGTGTTGTAATTTTATACACTAGGATAACACCTGTGGATCAAGCCACTCTGAGCTTTGGATAACTGCAGACTGGGAGTACTGTGAAGATGTGACTACAGATTTGCTTATACTTCTTTCCAAGAAAATGTACGTAAGTTATAGTGGCTGCTTCGTGTTCTTATAGGCCGGAACTGTGTTATTCATGGGATGTGGAGTATAACATTGATTTTGTGTGTTTTGACTCTTCAATTCTTCTGTAAATGCAGAGAGAGGAGAAAGCAATTTGGCTATTGCTCTTCACAGATGGGAAGATATGGTCTTTGATCTTAATGCTAGAAGTACTAATCAAATGGTTTCCTGGCTTTTAATGTGTGAATGAGTTGAAAGATGCTCTCGACTAGGCTAACAAGCCATGTGTAGTGGGTGAATGATGCTTCGTGTAGCTCATTCTCGACACATTTATGATATAAAACAAATGTATGAAGGTCTTTTGATCAGTGAGCTAAGGCTGCCTTTGTTTACAGAGACAAGGCAGGAGTATTTGGAGGTTTTGAAAAGTATCCACACGCACTGTTGTCTCCCTGCCTTTACCCTGTTTTTGCTTATCTTTCTGTTTGCTAGCTACAGTGCTTTCTGCTACAACAGTGTTAATATTCATTTTGTGTGAGCTTCACTATTATACCTCCCCTGAGTGGAAATAGCACAGTAAAATCTTTTTAGACCTATGGTGTCTACGTTTGGGCTTGGGAAAGGATAGGGCAGCTCTTAGGGCCATGTAGCTGCACAAAACCTGCTTGTTTCCTCTTTATCAATGAATGACACCGAGTGCTCAAGGAATTCAGTAGCTGTATTTTGCTTGGAATTACATGTGAAGGAGGATCCTCCTTCTTGTCATTTTATTTATCATTAACAGCTATTTTAATTTCTTCCCAGTGGCAATTATACTGATATCACCACATCTAAATCAGAAATGACACTGTAGTGGTTATATTATGTTGACTGGGCATCACCTAATTTTTAAGTGGCATTATTGCCCCATCATTGTGATTATATCCCTTTCTAATAAGTAATATAAGAAAAGATCTACATAATGGGAAAACATACATATTAATATATTCCATGACAAACATGTTAACTTTACATATTAATCATGGTAAATAGAAGTCATGTTTTACATTTTTCCTCTTCAATACACTGTTCTCTTGACAGCTTGCTTTCCCTCTGGTTCTATTCTTTCCAGTCCTGGTGTACATTCCACTGCCTCTGGTCACCCTGTTAGTCGCAGAAGGAGAAGGCAGGTCACATCCATCTGGTTAAAAGGAAAAAAAGGAAAAATAATGTTACTGGATAATGTAATATTGCTGCTCTCCTCATTGCATTCAGGTCTGCATGAAGGGGCTCGAATATGTGCAATAAACATATGTGTGTGATAATGAGATTGTTGGTGGAAAGTCATCTTGAAAAGACAAGGGGCAATTAAGCTTGCTTACTTATACAAGTTAGAATGACAAGATGCCAGTGCTGGCCCCGCTCATCCATATAATAGGGTTCTCCTTCCCTGCTTAGCTGTACTGGGAGAAGCATTTCCTGTCAAACCTCTGCCATGACTCCACCATAGAGCAATCTGCCTTCCTCCCTTTCAGACACTATTCATTCTCACACTCGCATCACTGTCCTGATTTCAACTGAGTGCCTGCTAGCAAGCACCTGTATTAGAATAATTTAAGAATTCAATGCAAAGGCTTCATATAACTGAGTATTTATTTGAATTTGTGTACTCTCTCGTCCAATTTTAATTGAATACTTAAAGATGTCAGTGGGGAGATGTGCAGGTTGCTCACAAATGCTTAATAATGCGATGTGTGGAGTCAACAAATAATGCACCTTTCTTTTGCTATCTTGAAGATTTAGATAGGATATCTTGGATGCTATTGACAAAGAGAGAAGTGTGGAACAATAGGAACATATGATAGTGTTAGATAACAATAGCTATCCTTATGCATCTTGAATTGAATGATGAAGCCATCAATTAGAGAAATAGCCCTCTGAGTATATATCATTGACAAGATGAATACCAGTACATTGCATTTCTGGATGGAGATCTTAGCGATCTGTAATTCAGAAAGGCAGTGAATAGTATATACAGTCAAACTAATTCTATTACTTTGAAAATCAGAAATCTTTTGCCCATGTTTCTTTGTTTTTGTGGTTTGGGGTTTTTTTAGCTACAAGACTCTTTCAGATACTGAAGGTATTTGTACTTTACATTAATAACTTCAACAGTGCTTTCTCAGTTAGTATTAAGATGCCATTGTTCTTCACAGTAAGCATATTTAGTGGACACTTTCAGGGCTTAAAGGAGCAGGAGGAGCAGTCCTTCCTAGTTGCTGTCTGGTCCCTTAATTAATTCTTACAATACAGGTGTGGGGATCCATTCACAACCTATGAACTCTGTTAGAGTCCCTCTCCACAACAAGGAGCAGACCTGGCATACACTCTATGCCATAGCCTCTATCTTCAACATAAATTCTCTCGTGTTCTCTTTGGAATGTCTGATAGTTTCTAGCTCTTCTGTACCTTCCAGCTTTGGGTGGTTTTTTGTTTGTTTTGGTTTTTTTTGGTTTTTGTTTTGTTATGTTTTGTTGTTGTTTTTGGGGTTTTAAAAATAACCATTAGTATTGATTACAGCAGAAAAGCAACAGAAAGAGTCAAAGAGATGGAAGCTGCATTTTAGTAAGTAAGGAATTCCCAGCTCTTACAGTTTCCAGTTATCAGTTTCACTTCTTTTACTTACATTTCAAAGTGAGTATATAGTCCATGGTCAGGGCCAAAATTTATTCTTGGATCTTTACGTAGGTACAAAAATGTACAGCAGCAGCATTAGACAGTGAAAATGGCTCTGTAGGAGAATAAAGAAAAAATATGAGGAAAGACTGTAATTAACAGAGCGCTTGACTAACTATAAAATACAATTAAAGAAATTAAAATAAGCATTCATTACCATTATCTGTATTATTATTATTTTTGGTTGAGTTTTTTTTTTTTTTAACATGGACTCCTTTGTGTGAAATCAGCTTAATGATCTAAATGTTTAGGTCCTCTTCATGTTTGTTTGCTTGTATGCAGAAGGTCATTATATCAAAAAATGGATCCTACCAGGCATGCCAGTGATTGTTGCAGCGAAGAATTTCTAGAGCCTTAGGGGATAAAAAACAGTCACTGCCTTTCCCAGAAGCATCTGAAACGGCTAATGAAGTTTGGTGGATCTCAAATGTATTGACAATATATGGCCTGATGAGGGTAAGAAAAAGCTCAGATCTTTCAGGAAAGCAGCAGGTAAAAGAAATTTCTGTAGCTTTCCGCTTTCTAAATCTAATCAAATGAAACCACCTACAGGCCAATAAGCTTCTTGAGTGCACTTTGCCCTGGAAATAGTGTTGTATTATCACCCAAAACATAAATAATGCAATAAAAGAAAATGGTTGATGTCTTCTTAATGAGCTATTGTTAAGGCACCCTTCGCTCTTATCTCTTTTCATAGCCTGATGCAAACAGCAGCATCCAGTGGTCGAGAGCATATTTTGAGTGCTGCTAGGAAAGTACAAATGAGAAAACAGGTTTAATTATACTGCTTACTGCATCTAGAGGTCCATGTGGTTTGACCGGCTGTGTTAGGACACCCTGTAATTTGGAGGAATTCTCTGTGCACTGGCACCATAAATGTACTGCTATCAAAAGGATGGTTAATAATCTAAAGTTGGCTGTTAACATTGCTGGAGCTGGTGTCTATAATTTCAGTGAGTGACCTGAATGACTCTGCAATGAAAGACTGAAATGTCACTCTCCTCCTTTACTTTGTTTGCCTTGAGCAAAGACTGCTCCAGATTGTGTACATCCACCGAGGTCCAAATGATGAAAGGGCAGTGCGTAAGCGTGGATTCAAGGCTCAGCTAAATCTCCCTGCTCTGGCAGAATAGTAGGGAACATGAGGAAGAGGGCAGGGGTGAAAAATAAGATGATCTCCTCTGGAGCAGCTTCCACTGTGGATATCTTTTCCCATCTCTGAGCAAGTAAAAGTGAGCCTAGCTATAGGAACCTGGCTCTCCCTTGCTCTCTTAGCTGCCAGCCACAAGTAAATCAAACCTGATGCCTGTGGCTAAAGGCAAAGCAAATGGTTTCCATTACCCAGGTATTTATTTTGCACCTGCTTCTGTGACATCTGTGTAATAACAGTTACATATGACAAAAGGTAGTCTGACCTGACTTCGAGTATTTTATTGCTTTTTTCCATTGTGCTGAGTGAGCAAGCAAGCAGAGGACTCATATTCTTTGTGGGAGGTAGAATTGCAGAATCATTTATGTTGGAAAAGACCTTTAAGATCATCAAGGTGCCACAGACCATCCAGCTGAGACACCTGTGGAGTGGCAAGTGCAAAGACCTTTGCTGTCAGGAATCTTAAACCCTTGTTTCTGATGTGCCTCGTTGGTACAGCTCAGATGCAGTAAAGGAGTAAAACACTATCAGTAAATTTCAGAAAGTTCAGTATTTGCATTTCATTTGGAAACCTATGACATTTTGGCATATTTTCACGGGAAGGCCAGAGCAAGGCTGATTGAAGATCAGTGTCAGCATTAAAATATACAAGGTATGGAGAGCTGGTGCGCTTCAGAGCAAAGCCAGCCTGCCAGGCACAGAACCAGAGCAAACCTGGGACAGAGAATAGGACTGTTGGGGTTGGTGTTTTTCTTAAATACAGCGTTGGACAAAGAGATTAAGTCACCCACAACACTCTGAAACTGTATCTTCTTGGAGTGACACAGGTTCTTAGAGCAAATATGCTTGTTGTCAGACCTTCGTTCATGCTGCCTGATGTACGAGTGTCAGAACTGGGGGTTCAACCTTTCCACTTATTGTGTGGTGGATAGGAAAGCACTGGAACAGCACCATTCTCTGTATTCTCTCTGGTACAGTATGGCTAGTTTTCAAGGACCAAGAAACTTTTCCATCACTTGGATAAGCACAGATGTCAGTTGTACCCTGGCAAAATTACGATGAGAAGCTCCAAAAAAATATAAGCCTGAGTGACCATTCCCTTCCAGCCATCATGAAGGCACTATCAACATTTTGTTTACTGAAAATGTTAAAGAGGTACTCTTGCCATTTATGTATGACTGCTAAAGTTCTGACTCTATTTCTGGAAGCAAAGAAATAATTGCTTTCACCTTCCCACCTTGCATTGTCTGTAATTAGTTGAAAATGTGACATAACGCCAGGAAGATGGAAGAAAATGATCTAGAAAGCAAGGACACTGGCATTAGTGTTCACTGCAGTATATTTGTGAAACTTCTGTTAGATTTAGGATGTATCCGATTTACATGGTGGGGGTGGTGGGTGAGGAGGAAAGCCTGAGCTCATCTGAGGTGTAGCGCAGACTTTGGCTTTTCTCCAGTCACCTGAACACAACACTAGCAACATCCTTTTTTTGCCGCTGCTAGATACAACCCTTGTCTCCACAGCATCTTTTATCTACAGCCCACCACTCATCTTACAGGGTTCCAGTTCATACCACGTGACCCAATACTGAAATGTTTTGTATTGCTACAATTTCAAGTCAGTGGAAAAGGAGGAATATTTGGCTTTTTCCTCTTTGTGCCATGATGTGTGTTTTGCGACTGCTGAACACGGCAGCTTTTCACAAACAAGAAAAGAAGAAATGCCAAAGAAGTTGCCTCATTGCATTAACAGAATGAAAGACGCTGCAAATTAAATCACACAGGTGGAAAAATACCTTAGTGGGTTGTTTTGGGTTTTTTTCCCCTGCGTATCTAGAAAAGATCTCACACATTGAAAGGAAAAATTGTCTGTTTCTGTGGTAAAATGTAAACTGTATATATCTGCCATAAATCTACTCAAATTTTGTTGCAGAGCATATAGGCAAAACTCTGTGCTTTTTTAGGTTTACACATATTACTAGACAACTTGACCTATCCCCCACTGAAAAGGGAGAGAAAAGCCTGAAACACTTCCAGCAGCCTCCCTCTCTATTATTATTTTCACCCTTTTTTTTTTTTTTTTGGAAGTAGGGAGGGAGGCAGAGAGAAAGTGGGAGAAGGGATGGAAAAGGTAGCTATCAAGTAAGTCAGGATTGTGACTTACAGGAGTGAGGGGAAAAGCTGTTTTTTGAACTGGGATGGATAATAATCTTTCCCTCACAGTCCAATTCATTTAGAGAAGAATACTTGGGAACTGGAGGGTTGTCTTTTTAGCAGTTCCTCCAGAGCAACGTTTGCTTTGCCACCACCCATCATCCCAGAGGCAGAACTTGCAAAGCTGCTGCCATTGCCACGATAGCTCTTACAACATCATTGACTGCAAACACTGAACTGAATTCCCCAAGACTTTGGGAGTTATCTGGAGGAGCTGGGAAATTTCACTACAACTTGAGGTTAGGCAGGTCTGTGCGTTAGAACTGTTTTTTCCAGCAGAATGAACAGACACACAGAAATAAGAGCCAGGTTCTCCTCAGAGACTGTTTTTACACTGTTTCAAGAGCGTTACTCTTGTTCCTCATTTACATTCCCAGGAGAGGAAACCAACTCAACATCTCTCTTATTTGTAGGCACTTGTGATAGCAGATTGAGGTTTCCCAGCTCAGTAAGAAGTCAAATGATCCAGTAACTGACTCTGCATCACGATTACTGAGGATACAAGAAAAATAATGTATTTTATCCACTTTCATCTGGCTACTCTTGCCACACCCTATGCAGGGAGGAAAGGTACATTATGCTGCTCATATGCAAGGGTTATTTTGAAAGTAACACAACCCAAGGAGAACCTCTCATTAGGGCTTCAATGAGGGATTACACATAGGTGTCAAGGGGCAAATAAGCCAGGCGTTTTCAGCATTATTCTTGTTTAATGTTATGAAATGGCTTTCAAAACTCTGGATGCAAATAAAACTTTCCAATAGGCTGCCAGGAACAGTCAAGCCAATAATGCCATGCCAATGTGAATGAAGTCAGAGTGTTTTTCTTTGTAGCAATCAGACATGCCACACAATGCATTTCTGTGGATTTCTCTTTCTTGGGTGGTTGAAATCACTTGGCTGGCAGCCTCATGCCTCCCAGCTCACCTGAGGCATGCTGTAATCAGCCAGAACCGCACTGCATGTCATGTCTTACTGCTTCCAGAAAATATACAAATTTCCTTTCCTTCTATTCCCTTTGTGAATGAGTCCCTTAGGGGTATGGTTTTAAGACAGCACACAAGAAGCCTTTGCACAGATCCTCGTAACGCATAATGAGATTTGTGTGCCTGCCTACTTTCTCTGAAAATGAACCCTAGAACAGCAGAAGTGACTTGGTCTGGCACCCGCTTGGTCCTTTTGACCTCTCTCTTGTGACAGAAGAGAAAGACTTCCCCATCCTTCTCTTACAGAAAGCCTGGAGGGTAGGTTTTTACAATGTGCTGTCTGGTCTTGCAGTAAACAGAGACATTTCTTGAGGTTTTTAGACTCATCAGCTCCAGTTCTGAAGAAAGATCCAGTTGTTCAGCTCTCCACGGGATAAAATTGTCTTAAGAGTACAGGTGCAATGAGTCTGCATGTCCTATGACGGAAGGCTTGAATGCAGAGTTTTTGCTTCAAAATGACATCAGAAAACACTGTAAGTCCCGGAGAGCTAACTGCTTATGACAAATAGAAAAGCCTCACCTGCAGAATAGGTGCCAAGAGCTCATGCTCTTTCCAAGCCTTTTTTTGTTATTACTGCACCCTGCAGTATTCAGTGAAGTGGCTCACTGAAAATTCCCCTACAAAGATTCATGTAAGCTTCTTGTACACAGCCCACTTTTAATGTTTTTTTGTAAGACCTACAAAAAAAGCCAGAGAAATGCTATAATGCTATAAACCACCACCAAAACTTCTGGGCTGTTACAGATGGCGGGAAAGTTTCTTGCAGTCTGCCAGGATCCATGCAGAGTGCCTGGAGAGCTGAAAACTGCTCTTATCCTGTGATAAGGGCTTTACATGAAGCAGGCTCTGCTGGAGGCACAGCAACTTACAACTTGTGTTGAACCAACACTGCCAAAATGCCCCTTATAACCAGCATCAATTGAAGTGATGTCAAAAAGGGTCCTGCCCTATAACCTAAGTAAAGAATGTGAGTTTAATGGGGAAACATGCACTGGAAAGTATAACTGAGATCAAGGTGTTGTGTGCCTAGGCCATGTACAAAGAATTCTGCTGTCTCTCACTGAGAATCAGCAGGCTGTACCTCACAGTTTTTTGGGTTTTGCCTTGGGCCTGGTCTAGATGTAGTTTTGCACTAGTAAAACACAGCAAGTGCAGTAAGTGTTTACCCCCTCTGATGTTACCATTTCATCTGGTCTAATAAGATCCAGCTTTTATTTATGTGTGTATCTGCGCCTGTGAGAGGCAGGAAGAACACACCAGCTGGGGAGGAAAAAGGAAAAAGAAAAAGCAAAATATTCCTGGGTACCAACCCAAGGAGTTAATGCACTGGGGCATATGTGAAGGAGTTAAAACACTACGCAGGTACAGATCCTGTGGCAATTACAAATGTTATTGAAATAAAAACCAGAAACAGGAAGCCAAAAAACAGGTCCCTAAGGCAGGCATCTGTCTTAAATGATATCATTTGTCAAGTTTCCAGCATTTTGTGGTTGTGAACACAAAAAGAAGTTCTGTGTTACACTAAGGACATTACATACTCATTAGTTGGAATGTTCCTGAAGTACATAATACAGGATTTTCATTTAATAAGAAGCAGCTACTTGCAACTGCATTGCACATAAAATAAATTCTGGGCACGCTAATTGCCATTCAAGGATGTTCTACCTAATTTTTGACAGGTTTTTCTTCCCCTCCCCCCTTCAACTACAGTGTAAAAATTGTAAGCAGAATGTATTACTAAAGTTTTCAAACCTTTGGAGAATATTTTCTTATTTCTGAAATCTGAATTTCTTCAATCATGAATTATGAAGGTTTTAATGCAGATATTAGAGAACAAAAGGAAAAAAACAAGTTATCTACAGGAATATTGTAGCAAGAAGTGAAGTAGTAAGAAAGTAAAATACATACACATACATATACATGCGTGTCTCTTGGTACAATAACTCTCCAAGCCATCCCCCACCATCTTGAAGAACAAACCTAGCTTTAATTAATTGGTTTAGTTCCTCTATCTGAACACTATTAGTGCATTAGTTTTAACTAATATATAAGCTTCCCCCTCGCTGCCCTGCCAATGACCTTAAGCTTCACATGGTAGGAAAGCCACTTGCTGTAGAATAGAAAAGTAATTTATCCACCATGATTGTTTAGCCCTGGCCCCTCTGTAAAACAGCAACTGACAATTGTGCTGTGTTATGGATGGTACGTTTGTGGTGTGTACAATAGTGTGCAGAGCATCAAACTCACTTCCCTGAACACTGCAGGCAGGATTTGAAAAGTGATCGTAGAGAGAAGCGACCACTTGCTGAGCAATGTCCCTCCATTTCCAAATCTTTATTTTTCCAAGCAACTCTCCCCATTTTTTTTTCTCAAAAGAAAGATCAGTGTTGTTTTCTCAGCTTAAGTAAGAGCAGTATGTAGTTTTCCGTTCATAAAAGTATGTCATAATAATAACAATGAAAAAAGAGGTTACATCACTTTTATTTTACCTGGGATTTCCCTGCTTCTTTCCACATTTCAGGATTTAGCATATTCCCTCAAAACATAATAAATTTCTATTCTGTAGCTTAAGGGATCCATCAGTTAAAATGTTAGTCTTTCATCTTTATTACCCTCCCATTAAAATGAAAGAAACCGGGACACACTTCAGTTTAGAAGAAGCAATTTAGTTGGTAATGTCCTTACTACTCAAGTCTTTACAAAGAGAGAAAGTGCATTATTGCTTATATTTCACACATCTATCTGCATAAGAAGCAACTAAAGCTTTCAGACACATACAATATTAAATTTAATAATATTCTTTGATTAGATTATTTTATTACAACATTTTTCCATTACTAGTCATTTCCCGTACACATTTACATTCATAAAACCTGCAGGTTTTTCTTTGTTTGTATGTTTATATGTACTCATAAAGCAAGGAAAAGATTTTCTGGTTTGCTACAGCTGTTAGATTTGAAAAGAACAGATTAATAACTAGCCACCACGTAGGACTAGGTTTTCTTGTACACTGCACCAGTAACCCTTTGCTATAATGAGGACACAAAGAGGCTCACATCAGGCTGCTCCTCTTCTTCATAACTCAAAAGCGTCACAGTGGCAATAGCCTCTAGTGCTATTTGTCTTTAGTGCAGTTGTGACACTTCGGCATGATCCATAATTTGGCAGCTATTTACCGTGACATTTCCCTTCAGTGCAGCCATAACATTCAGTGAAGCCATTATTTGGTTCCATTTACCATATAAATTGTATTGTCGTGCATGCATGCTAGCAGCTACATTAGGTACCTGAAAATGAGTAAATCTTGTAAAATAGATACTAACAGCTATTCAGCAGAGAAATTTCTTTACTCCTCAGACAGAAGTAGGAATATATATAACGTCTGCAAACACTCCTGCAAACTTTTCCTTGAGAGATTGTAATTATCTGTATTTACACGACACAGCAGTTATTCATATCCGCTTACTAAATATACACTTTATGTGTATATACATTACACACATTTGCACGCATACAAACATACAGCAAACTATTGCTTGGTAGGAACCCAACTTAATTCAAAAAGGTATTAGGAGAATCCAGCATAGCAATTAAGTAGGAAGCATATCTGTAAAATGTGCTGAGGGTTGCAAGCCAGGAGAGAGCGAGTGAGTACGTGTGTGTCCGTGTGCGCGTGCGTATGCACACATGTGACAGACTCAGGAAAAAAGCCAGCTCTTCATCTAGTTCTTTGTTGTTTTTCCATGGAAGCATATGTGTGTAGGGAAGGGAAATTCGGTTATTAGCCTCAGCAAACAATGCCAGATTCCTCTGTAGCAAATTCATTTAGAAAGGTAAAATTAGGATGTAGTGCTAGCAACCACATCTCAATGAGCTGCTATTATTAATAGTATTATTATTTAAATCCCTGCTCTCTACATATAGTATACTTAGTACTTCCAAGGCAAATGTATTATTATTTTTAATCATTTAAGTCCCCACTGTGCACACAGCTTTTAATACACCTTTTTTGCAAGCATATTAAGTGTATTGTTATTAATCCCTTGCTGTGACTCTACAGCATTTCTTTTCCTTGTATGTTCAATGTCCTATCATCATTTAAACCTCTCAGTGCGTGCATGCCATATACATTTTCCTAGCCATCTAATATTTAAACATTATTTAAATCCATCATAGCTTACTTATTCAAAGTCAGCCCTGCTCCCACAACTGTAAGTTTGCAGAACGTACTTTTAAATAAAGAGAAGTTGGGTTTTTCCCCCCTGCTGCAAGCCAAAATTTATTATGAAACTCATCAAAAAGGCCTTTTCTGCATGTTTAAGGAATACTTTTCACCCTCTCTCCATTGATAATGTTCTCTTTCACCAATTTAAAGGATAAAAGTTGTATCTTTAAAACCAAAAATTACCTCTTCATTCCATATTCATTCATGGAAGAGTTATCATGTTGATCCTGAGCTATCCCTTCAGCTTAACATAGACATTTGATGAAAAAGACAAGCCCAATGAGCATAGCCTAACCTAACACCAAAAAGGTTGTGAAATTTGAACACTGGCTATCCAAGTTATGCGTATAGCAAATGTAAACCTTTTATTAACGCTGTGATCAGTATGAAAGTGCTAAACAACAATCTGAAGCCAAAATTAAAATTAACAACATCATATATGAATATATATGTGTGAACCTTCCAAAGGTTCCTCTCTTCCCCTATTTTGATCAGTGAAGAAGCCTGAGACAGTTGCATTATGCAATGTTATATATGAAATAACATATTAAAAAGAAAGTAGAATGTATGTCCAAACAGAATCCTGTTAGAGGAAGAATTTTTTATGACAAAAACATATGGAATTCACTGCCTGAGAAACACTAAATCTATTGAACTGACAGTGATCAACACATCTGAAAATTGGGCCACTTGGATAGGTTTTAGCATTTGACTGCAGAAATTTAATTTGAGAAAATTGTTACTCATGCAACTCTCCTGTATGTATCACAGATGTAACCAATGGTATTTTTTTTTTTTTTTTTATTTTGCCACAGTACATACCAAACAACATTGGTTTTTCAAGATGCATTTACGGACCAAGGACTTCACCTTATCCCTGAACAAGAAAAGACATCACATGCCTAGGAATAAAATGCTGAGAACTTTGCATGCTCTCTATGGCACTTGAGTGTTTGCATCTTTCTAGCATTCGGTTGGAAGGCCAATATATCTTTCTAATTATGCAAAACACAAACACAACATAATATTTGTATTATCAGAGATGAGAGAGGAAATATGTGTCTAACAGCAGGTCTTACTTACAACAAAAATCATGGTGGTTTGATGCTCACCTTGAGTAAAGGAGAAAAATGGTAACAAAGACTCAATCCATTCTGCCTTTCCCCAAAATCCACTGAAGTGAGACTGAACCTAGCAGTCACGCATAGCCCAAGAAAGGGACAGTTCTCCACTGTATACAATTCTTTATGATGCTAATGACATACGTATTAAAAAATTACATTAAGAATGCACTAAATCAAAATTAAAAATATTTTTCTGTCTGCACTACTGAATAAAATGTATGTTTTCCTATGTTACAATCAAAAATGCTGTGTACAATCAGTCCTGAATAATGCCCTAAAATTAAGTTTACCCTGGATTTTTTCCTTCAAGTCCTAGACATTATCAGTCTATCCTTATGTTTATTATGAGGCGTATGATTTTAGGAAATTTCCATCTCTTCAACTGCATACAAATGAATGTAATTTCAAAAGATGTGGCAAAATTGGCCTTTAAGATCTTAAAAGTTTGCTATGGAAAAAAAGATGTAGAGCAAGCAGTTTCAAGTATTTTATTGTTCTGGAAAATATTACACTTCTAACTGGAATTCCCACTGTATGTACCATTAATAATATCCACTAGATGAGGAAGAATTTTTGAAACTTTACAAAACGCTTTAACTGCACCCACTAGAAAATCTATGGCTGAGCATCAGTACATGTACCAGGTATTGTGACTATAGATTTAAAATGTCTTGCTGTTTGCAACAGGGCTTCTGCAGAAGCAGTATTTCGGAAAAGTAGTAGCAGCAGCCTGATTATGGGAAGTCCCTTCAAGAATGATCGGTCAAATAACTCTGCAAAACAGAATATCTGAAAAAGAGCTAGTCAGTGAAAAACATATAAATATGAATAAATGCCACAAATATTTAAATAGCTTTTAAAACTTTATTTAATCTTCAAAAAATATACAGGGCCTGAAGACACATGGACATGGCTCAAAATCCCACTCCAATAATCTTTAAATATTGACTAAAGGGGAGACTGGACAATAAACAGTAACAGTGGAAAATGAAAAGGCAACAAAATGAGACTCTATTGCAACTTGTAGTTAAAGATTTAAAAGAAAATTGCGCAGTTGTTTATAGTTACGAAAGACAAGATTAAAAAAAAAAAAGTCAAGTTGCTTAATATTACTGACATGTCAGAATTGGAGGATAAATTTCCCTGTGTAACCAGTCAAGGAATATTACTATGATCCATGATGCAACTGAATTATGATTATCATGTTTGTGACAGAAAATCAAGAGCATTTTTTCCCAGAAACTTCAAAAGATTAATAGAGCAACCCAAAGATACAACTCTTTACTTATTCTTGTTCTAACAATTTTATTTTTAAATCAGGGAACCAAAATTGTTGAAAGATTTTTTTTTCTGAGCTGAACTACATATGAAGTCTTATCAAATCAGGCTGACAGACTAAAACTGCCTCTGCATCAAGACTTATTCTGTCAAGAACAATGTTCTTGTCTCACGCTAACCTAAGTGACAGTATCAAACACAGGCCCATTATGTCCCTGCTACAGCCACTGATTTAAACATTTTTAAGAAAATAAAAACAAACCAAAAAACCCCCAAGCCCTCCCAACAAACACATCCCTTTTTATTAACACTTTAATGCTGTTTTTTAATATAATATCCATTACTAAGCTTAAAAAAAGGAATTGTTTCTAGTAAATCTGAGGCATAAAGTGCCCATTTTCTCTCTTCTGATTTATATCATTGTTCTGTTTTTACAGCTTACTGTTGACAGAGTGAGGTAATTCAACTACAATTTTTCCAATGTTTTTTCCCATGTACATGTAATCTACAGCACGGAATACAGATTCCAAGCCAGTGAACTTGCCCTCCGGAGATATGTCTCCAAAGTCCACCTCACAAACCAGGTCTCCTCTTTCATACATCTTGAGCAAATGCTGCAGAGCCATTTTGTAGTCAGAAAGGTAATGGTTCAAGAAGAAACCCCGGACACTGGCAGACTTCCTCAATAGTTTTGCTGGCAATAACTCTGCTTTAATGGGCTGGAGGCCAGTGGGGTTTTGGTAGCCAGCGATAAACCCAATAACTATCAGGCACCCTTTGATAGCCAAGGCATTGAGCGCCAAGTCAAACATCTTTCCTCCAACAGATTCATACACCACATCCACACCTTCGGGGTAGTCCTTCCTAAGCACGGATTCGACATTTTCAGTTTTATAGTTGATGGTACGGTCACAGCCAATGGATTTCAGAAAGCCACCCTTTTCATCACTGGAGCAGGTTCCAATTACATGGCATTTTGCCTTCTTTGCAAGCTGCACAGCAAACTGGCCCGTTCCTCCAGCCGCTGCTGTCACCAGAACCTTCTTGCCTTCAGACAGGTCTCCCAGCTCTTTCAAACTGAGGTATGCAGTTGCGCCACTTACCATTAAAGTGAGAAACTCGGGTTTCACTGAGGGCAGAGGAACTGCATGTCTGGCAGGCACAACTGTGTATTCAGCAAAGGAACCTGCTTTCACATAGGCCACAGCTTGACCCACTGAGTAATCTGCACTAGCACTGAGTCCTAACGCTACCACATCACCGACACCTTCAAAGCCTATATCAAAGGGGGGTTTAACTGAGGCGTCATATCGACCAGCTGAGTAGTTTATATCAGATGCATTAACGCCGACAAATCTAGAAGAAAACAAAAATGTATTAACGAGATTTACTCCTTATCAAGTTTTCATTGTATGAGAAACTCTCAATTCAAATTTGTGGGAAAAGTACAAGATTTGTTCTGATTATCTGTATATTTGAATAACGAGTACACTCCAAAGACTACTTTCATCGGACTTCCACAGTTTTCATTCTGTTATTCCAGAACTACAGACAAATTTTCTAAACAAAAAGAAACAACAAAAAGCTGCAAAAAGGAAAACCCAAACCCAAAACAAAACAAAACAAAATTCCCTTATGTTTTCCTTAGGTCCACTTGACCAAGCTAAACAAGCTGAAAATAAATCTGTAAAAGATTGAAGCATGAAAATTAATTGACCACTTCATACAAGATGTGAAAACACTGAAGAATAAAACATGCAGAGCGGTAAATATGTGGATTCTGGCAACAAATTTACATTTTTGAATATAATAATACTGTTAATGACTAATGATCATATTAACTATCGATGTCATTTGCAAGGTCATGTTACTGTAGGCAAGTACTTTTTAATTGATGGAGTCACTACAGCAAATTTGCCTTTTGATGTAGCTAATGTGAACGTTAAAATATTTTTCTTTATATAAATTACTTGCAACACATCAAAACAACCTTGCACAGAAGGAGTAAAATAGTAAAACTGAGTATCAAGTCCTACTGACCTCCAACAGGTGAAAATGGATGGCAATTTTTTATTTTTTTTTTTAAGAGAAAAATAGAGACATTTGCACAACTTGATTAAGTGCTAGGAGATAATGCCTAAAAAAAAGTTATGATCTAGCTCAAATGCAAAGATAATTTTTTTAAGTAACTATCTTTACACAGGCAAGAGAAGAGAGACTGGGGAAGGTTCTGCTAACTGGAAAATGTGAAAAAGAAACACATGAAACAGCAAATGCCAGGACTGGTACTACGTGTGGATGTGACAACCTAAAAGGTGTACTTGACACCATGCAAAAGCTGCAGAAGTAGACAAACAGTGCACTTTTAACTGTTGCAGTTAGCAACAAGCTCAACTCGTATTTGTGTGTAGTTTTAAATTGCTTGAACATAGAGCGAGGAGAACTAAAACCGCTTTGCTCCTTTTGATTTCCTTCAGTCTTTACAACATGGGGAGCTTCAAACTTTCACCAACGTTCTGTATAAAAAGACACGCAAGTGTAAACATATCCATGCATAAAATAGGTAAAAGTGACTGCAGCTCTTAGTAATCCTGCCTTTAACTCGCTGCTCTGCCGCAACAAAAAATGCCTACATCTTGTTAGCAGATACAAAAAATCTTCTATTATCCCGCTTTAAGGTGACTCCCGCACAGGACTGCTGCAAGATGTATAAAAATTGGTAACTGAGTTGCAGCTTCCGAGGCAAACCGTGTCCCTCTCCTGTCGCTCTTACACCCCAACTTGTGGGGAAGTGAGCGAAGGCTGAGAGCCCGGTGGGGAGCTGCGCTCGCCCCCTCACCGGCCTCACGGCTTCGCCCAGCCGGGGCTCTCTGTAGCTGCGAGGCCAGCCCGGGGCGCCCGCTCTGCCCCCGGCCCCAACCCGCAAGGGAGGTGCCGGCTCCCCGCTGGGCTCAGCCTCCCTCCTCCCGCTCCCGGCGCGCGTCTGCCTTGGCAGGACGCGGAGCCGCCGTGCTCTCGGCTGGGGCAGCGCACCCCGACAAGGGCAGGCAGCGCAGCGACGACAGAACAAGCCCCCGTGTTTTTAAGACGGTCCCCTTCTCGGCGCTGCACGGCGGCGGCCGGAGCACAAAGGCAGGTAGAACAACAAACACTCTGAGGACAAAAACTTTGCGTGCGGGGAAGGGGCAAGTCGTGTGGGGGGCCAGGCGCCTCCCGAGCAGGGCTCCAGCACACGCACCGCTGCTTTTGTTCTGCAGCCGGAGAGGATGCGAACCTTTCCCCGCCCGGGCCGCAGCGCAACTTGTGCGTGTGGCTCCGGGGGCCGCAGCGCAACTTGGTGCTGGCCCGGGCGCCGGGCAGGGGATGCGGGCTCTCCGCGGGGCTGGGGCGGGCGGGCACGGGATGCCGGCGACAGGGCGGCAGCGGACAAAGCCGTGTGCGCTGCCCCGTTGCGCGGGGGGCTCGTCCCCGCCGCCCGCCCGCCCCCCGCACACTCACGCGTGCACACACGCACAGACACGCACAGACACGCGTGTACACGCACCCGCTCCCTCCCCGTCTCTGCGGGGCTGCTGGGCCACGGGAAATGATCCTCCCTGGGTTTCTGGGTTCATCATTATTAATCAACACAGCCTTGCCGTCTAGCCCTCCCCCCCTATTTTTTTTAAACCTCCTTTTTACTGTGTGCAAACTCAAAACTCCTGGTAGCATTGTACGGACCTTTTTTTTCCCTTTGTTTTTTTTAAACAAGATTGTTTAGTCTCTTAGATTCCTTGCACATTAAAACGATCATACGCACCGTCTGGATTAAAATATAGTGTCTAATTTGCCTTATCATTCTAGCTGACAGAAGTGAGGTGGTAGGATGTGCCTGCAGTTTCACAGATTATTTTGCTCTTAAAAGTAGGAAAAAGTACAAATTACAAGTTGAAGATCAGTTTATTAACTTCTGAGACTGAGGAAAGTAGGGAGCACAGAAGTAACAATTACTTGGGGTGCTAGTGGGTTTTAAGACTCTTTCCAAATCTTTTATATTGCCTTCATTCACTTTCTTACTTCAAATCTGTTCTTTAATTTAGAAGTTTCTAGTTGAGTTTTGCCCCTTACATACATTTCAAGATGCAAACCTGAGAGGGGGTGTGAAAAAAGCCTGAGATTGGCTTTTCTTAAAATAATTACGCACATTGAGTCACCGGTTTTATTTATACTCAACAGTGTTGAAACCCCTCGTACTGTTTATTATAGAAAACAGGAGGACACTGCCGAGGGGAAGAAATGCTGCTTTTCGTACCACAACAAAGAGTGAGACACCGAAAACCAGATTCACAGCCTTAAACACAGACAAAACAAAGTCATCCAAACCAGTACTACGCAAGAAAAACATTATTTAGACCAAACATCCAGCAGGAATAGCCCTCCACTTTTCCCACTGTGATGCCTTTAGTCTCCTAGTGCAAAAAAAGAAACTTTCTCAACCCCTCTTACTCCCTTTTCTATAAACTTTGTTCCCATCTTCCAGCCCAAAAGTAAATCCTTACAGGTATTTTGGCAATGAAATGTGTCACTTCATCAAGAAAATCTCAAAAATCCCGCAACAATTTTAGGAAGGACGAAACCTTCACAGCCCTTGGGCCCTTCTTCTGCAATAAAATGGAAAACCCTTGCTTCCACACCCGTCCCTCTTGCCCACCCCCATCCCTCCCCACCCCCGGAAAACAGGACAAACGGACATGTGAAACTTAAATGGCTTCATTAAGGATTTATCACCTTTTCCCCTCCTCTTCCTCTCCTACACAGAATCAAAGTAAAAAAAAAAAAAAGCTTAAATTAATTCCTAGTTTTGAAGGATTTTTGAATAAAAGATGGGTTAATTTCTTCTGTATAAAAAGGTAGAAATAGCAGTTGTTGGCACAGCTCTCTAAAGCAGAAGGAAGTTCCCCCTAACTGCATCTTATTTTAAAATATCTATCCACATACAGATTTTAATTTCCTATTCCCATAAATCCCAAACCAGATTTTATTGTGGTGAATGAGGATTGTTTTGCATGAAAAGCTCAAAGCAATTAATACTATTCATGGGCGTGACTGGGACTAAAATGAACAAATCTGTAAATGCCCTCTTGGAACCCAAGTCTTTCATTGTTTTGTTTTTAATTGTATGCTTCTACCTATTATAGAATGTATAGTTGTATTTGAGCTTGGTTGTTCGTTTTTTTAAAAAACTAAATAGACTCAGGGACTCATCCTTTCAGGATGGGATAGTCCCTCCCCAGAGTTACAGGAGAGAGCGAAACATTCAGAACTTGCTCCTGCTGCAGCTTGTATACAATGAATGTCTTACAGTAACATAATTCTGTGTCTTCTGTGACATTCTTCAGAAAATAACAATAAAGAGAGAAGAAATGCCACAAATAACACAAAATGTATGAACTCTACATTTAGACTTCATCACTCACCTCTTCCTCCCCTTCATCCCCACTCATGCACGCGTACCAGTAGAGGAACATGCGTGTAAGAGGCTGATGTATTAAAGCCCAGCAACTGCCTGCCTGAATCTGTGGACCGGCTCCTGCCTTTAGCGTGGTATGAGCCCACGACATGAAGTGTGCATGTCCCACGAGCACCCAGGGAGCCCACCCAGCAAAGGGAGGGAGGAGAAGGAGAAGGGAAGAGTNGAGGGAGGGGAGTTGAGAAACGAGGATGTCGCTCTGCCTTGCATTACCCAAGGAGAGTACTTGCTACTTGTATCTCAAGTCTTTCGACCTCTTCCACAGAAAGGAATTTAACTCCAGCCCGATGGCTGTTTCAGGCCATTACTGTTTCAGTCATTAGTGAATGCAGCAACACAGTGCTTTAGACTTTTGAGGTTTGGAGGGAATTCTGCTCTCAGAAATCCTAGTGGGAGATGTCAGCATCGAATTAAAGTGCCACAGCAGCTTTCTCGTCAGCTCCTGGAAGAGTCCCTGTTCTTTCTCCTTACCCCTTCTTCACCTTGTATTTATGTGTTATATACGGACACACACACGTACGTCACCCGTACACGCACAGTCACACACTGCCTTAGTAGAACTCGCAGCATTGTTCTCAATCCAACTTAGTGCTGCTTAACATCTTTAAGCTCCCACGGCGAACATGGCAAACTATGTGTTACTACGATTTCCTTGCTTTGACAAGAACCTGAGAGCGCTGCTCTCTCCCATGCCAGCCACGCAGCCTGCTCCAAAGTCCCCGACGTGTCGGCTTCCCCTCCTGAGCAGAGAAACCTCTGAACTTTAAAAGGTTTAGTTTTAGCGCAAGGAACGACGGCGTCCAGGAAGGAGCCACCGAGAACAAACAGGTTTTATGGAGACAGCAGTGGGGGGGAGGCACGTTTTGTCCTCGGAGTCTTCATTTCACGGCGAGCTGGTCACCGCGCCGTGGCGTGGGATTTACGGTGTATTATGCTAAGCAAAATGTCACCTCCTCACTCTTCGCCCCCCGACCCAGCTCCTCTCTGAAAGCCACCAACAACCGCGGGCCCGCGTCCTGCGAGGAAGGCCGAGGGCTGCCCTGCCCCCTCCGCGCCGCCCGCGCTTGGCGCGCAGAGCTGGGGGTGGTGCCGAGGCTGCCCGGGCGGCGGGCCCGGCGGCGGCCTCCNGGGCAGCGGGGCCGCGCCGAGGAGACTGCAGCCGGGCCAGGCCCGGCCCGCCCGCACACAGCGATGCCGGGGCACTGTGCGGCAGCGTCCGCGGGGGGCTTGTGCGGGTGCGTCGGGGACACGCTCACGCCCCGGGCACTACGTGCGAGTAACGAGCCCGGACAGGGCCCAGGGAGGGGCCCTGCGGGCGCTTCCCGCCGTCTCGCTCCCCTCTCGGCACTCACCG
>VZTF01008251.1:3592384-3622384 GCA_013397755.1 Cnemophilus loriae | reverse complement strand
TTTCACAAATGCAAGATTTAAAAAAAAAAGAAAAAAATCAGACCATAACTTATATACCTCCCCCTCTGTATTTCTTGGAGCAGGCCTGCTACCCAAACTCCGTATTTAACCTTTAATTTGTTTTTATTTTTATTTCTCCTAGTGTTTCATTTCTTGATTTGCTCTTGTTTGTTCACTACAGTGCTGCAGCACGAAGCATTTTATTTTAGTTGATGGATATTTTTTTTTCTTCCATGGCTATTGTATCTCTGTGAAATTTAAAGCTAATATGAAAAAGAAGCTTCCTTTCCATTCTGAAAAAAAATAGAATTGACTTAATTATTTTAGATTTCTAGCATTTCTATTTCTCGGTGAATTAGAGTGGAATACAGGATTTCTTTATTATTGTGATTGCAGTGCATGCTGCAGGAAAATAGCCAAGTAGAATCCCTCTAAGCTAATAGTCACAGTGCTGCTTATCATTGTCTCTGTTTTCCTCTGTACAGCAGGGCCAGTTTTGACCACAAAAAGAATTAGTAACTGTGTGAATATCTAGATATATAGTGTAATTTTTTTGCTTTTCAACATAAGCCACAGTTTTAATTAATTTTTTTTAAATGAATTTTTTTCCTGATTTAAAAATACTCATTTCATGCTCAGATTTTTGTGTTGTTTTTTTTTTTCTCCCCCCTCCAATAACTGTTATTTAAATGTACAAAATGAAAGGTACTGAATGAAAAGAATGAATAGTTTCCAGACTGGGCCTGATCCAAAGCCCAGAAGAAGTACGTGAAAGAGTATGCCATTGATTTTCATGACATAGGACTTGGGCCATGATGTCCTATAAAGTATAGACATGTAGTAAGATTTTTTTATTAGTGTTTAAAAATTTGAAAAGAAATTATTTATTATTTGTGAGTAACCTCTATTACTGAAATCAAAATATGTTAATTTAATGCAAAAGTGTGAATGTGAATTTTGACATCCAGTTTTCAAGTGCTAGTGTTTGTGTTTTGGTTTGTTTTTAAGTAAGAATGTCTTTAAATTATTCATAGGTAGATATTGTTAAGACAGTACAACAGACCGAATAAAAGAAAGAGCTCTTTGGGAAATGGTTAATAGGTCTTATTGGCAAATCATCACTATTGCAAGTGTCATAGTTACAGCTCAGCTTTAAAGTATATGAATTTAAAACCTAATGATTGTGACTAATATTTATTTCAAAGTACAGAATGTGTCACAGCAGTAGAGCATCCTATTATTAATGCAGTAAACTCTGGCTGTAGTAATTTTTGGTATGAGGTTGCTGTGCTCAAGTTCCCAGCTATATAAAAGTAACAGTGAAACATGCCTTTTTCCGGCTGTATCTTGCTGTAACATGTGAAATGACTTGTTCACAGGAAGAGCCATATGGACAGGTTGTTCCATATTAAACTTACTACAGTATAACTTCGAGCTGGCCTTGTATGCTATAAAGTCTCTGGTTAAAGCACCAATTTGAAAGGCTGTTTTCAGTTCTCTTCTACTTTTTAAATCAAATCAAGTCAAGGCATGGCTTTTCCAAGTAATGTATTCAGGTTGGAATTTCTTTATTTGAAAAAGTTCATGAATTCTTACCTGCTCTTTCATCACTATGATGCTGATGCTTTGCAAGGATCGTGTCTGGGTCTTGCTCTATTTAAAATATGCTTTTCACTGCCTGCAATTGCATACTACATTACATGAATCTAGCACAGTCTCTTTTCTCTGATGGTGCCAGCTTCTACTCCAGATCTTAATTTCACTGAAGGAATTTGCATAGATTCCACTTACTCCAAATGTAAGGGTAAAAGCTGCAGAGGAGTCATGTTAATGCAGGCAGATTTGTGCAGAATATGATACACAGCCAACATGTTTTCTTCATGTTTCCTTTCTTTTTTACCCTCAAAGAGGCACCTGCTGCGGCAAAGGGGCACTGCAGTAGCTTCCAAATCAGGAACATTCACTTTCTGTGCTTGCAATAGATTTTTTCCCCTACTCTGTAAGTACTACTGAAAAGCCTTTCTGAAATAAAAAAAAACAAACACAAGAATGATATTTCAGGATAATCTTTTTTTTTTGTCTTAGCCTCTGGTAGGTGAAAGGAAAAATGCCTATGCGTTTTCAAAACAAAATGAAAAAAACAACCTTTTCTATAAAGTTTTGTATTTTAAATGGCCTTTTCGGATGGGAGAGGGAATTCCCTAGCCTCAGTTTATCTTTACTAGAATATCGGTAGCTCATGTGTAAGCTTGTGTTTTGTCCTTTTTGTTTTGGCAGTGTTTTCCAGTTGAAAAGAAGAGTGAACTCCCAGTACTCTGCCTTTTCCAAACCTCTAGTTTGTAGTTGTACTTATCATCAATATTGCAGGCCCTGACACTCTGCAGCACTGTCACTGTATATACTGTGAAGGCAGTAAAAATGAGCACTAATCAATCTTTCAGGGAGAAGCAATGAGCATTAGAAGGCCACTATCCTGTGACTAAACACACCCCTTTTATGGAGTGTTGGTGCTAATAAAGGACAGCTTATTACTGAGGCAGAGACCAAAGCTTGGGTGAGGTCAACCATGACTGGCAGTCATCAGTCATTCTTAATGATACTTTTTCCCGTGCTTTCTAAGGGATTCTGAGCAGAGTGCAAATCATTCGGGGTCATCCATAGTTCATGTACCCACAGATGGCAAAGGTTTTGAAAGACTTTAGTTTAAACTTGGGTGTCTTTTTTTTTTAAACGTTACTCAAGTAGGCAAAAAACCTCAAACAAAACAGATTTTTGCTCATTTGGCATGTTGTATTTTCTTTCACTCTAATAGATGTTTTACACACTAGAGTGCTTGTGCATTATAAAGAACTACATAAATTTATTTTTATGACGTCTGTCTTCTTTAATTATTACCTTTGATGTCTATTGGTGACTAAAGAGAGCTTAACAGGATTTCTCTCCCTTCTTAAATTTCGCAAAGTGAAACTCAGCCAGTCCCTGACAGATGTCTGTTCCTCACCTTCAGGATTATTTTATAAATCCCTTTCTGATGAGCGGAAGTGTCAAATCAAGGACAGGTCATAAAGTAAAAGTATAAACCTTTTAAAGGGAGACCTTGGTAATATATAAACATTTTGCACACTATCTGAAATTTTATGGACTTAAAAAATGATATTTTAGCAATAGGAAGGCAAAAGTTTAAAACACCAGGCAGTGTGCGCATGTTTTTAAATACACGCCATTCCCTTGCTCCTTATCTTTCTTTCTATAGTCATATTTTACATGTTTTGAGAAAATAGCTGTACTCTCTGTAGGGGCTGTCACTAAAGTTTGGGTTTCAAAGGGTCTCCCTATTTCATTTACTTTGAAATTTGTGCTCTTTTCAGTCGTTGTTTTTAAATTCCTCAATTAAGCACTCTCTGCACCACCTTGAAGTTCGTGAGTGGGTATATTGCTGCTGTGATCTAGACAACTGCTGTCATTTTCAGATGGTTGAGATTATCTGATATTTTACTTGAGCGAAACTGTTAGTTTATTTCTAAAAGCTGAGGTAAACTGGATTGTTTTTTGGGTCTACTGGGAAGTCCACACCACCATGTAAAGAAATATTTTATTTTACATTAGTACCTTAATTTATAATGCAAAATCCTGATGGCAGGTTGCAGGGCAAGGGAATGTGTATGGTTAAATGTATATGCATACATTTATGCATATGAAAGTACAGAGACTTTAAAAATTGACTGTAACTGGTGGTGTAATTTTTACAGTTACAGATGACTTGCGTTTTATTTTCTTCTTTGTACTGTTAAAAAGCCAAGCATGTACAGCATGTGTAAACTGAAGAACGCACTTTCACTTGATTAACATTAAAAGCTCATTTGTTTCCTGGTGTGTCTGTACAGCACCGAGCAATGTAGGACCGTGTCCCATGTAGAAGCAATAAAAAGTTTCCATATTTTGTTGCATAAAGTTGTAACATACTGAGGGGAAGGGGAGCAAGGTAAATATTTTTTTTAAAGGTCACAGGGTTTTTTTTCTGCAGTGTTTTTGTGGCTAGGAAAATTGTCTGATGAAGTCCTTCATGGTTGATGATGTGAATGTTTCTTTTCCTCACTGGGTTGTGTGTCTTTTTTGTGTCCTGCCTAAAATCTCAAGTCAGTTGTGCGATACTACAATTAATACACCATGTCCGAGGCTTCAGCAGAGTTAGACGAGTCATTGGTGAACCAGTGTGATTGGTATGTCACTGGAAATGATGTAAAGCATATGGAAATTACTGATTGACAAATAAACATTTATACAGTGTTCAAGCTGATAGCAGTGCTCATTGAGGCCTGAACTGGGGGGGCCTGTTGTGCTTTTGTGAGCCCCCATCCCTCTGATGCTCTCCAGTAATTGCTGGTGAAAATACAAGCAATGTTCGAAGGCAACTTACCTGGTGCGAGGAGCCTGCACCAGCAGCTGGCTTCGTGCAGGCACAGGGGAGCGTCCACATACAGCGCAGTGCTAGGTCAGGACCTGGGGCTACCATTCCTACTAGAAATATTCCTGTTCCGGGCTGTATGTATCACATGAGACCTTTAATTTTCAGTTACGCAGAGTTGTGGATGGTGAGGAGGAGGTGTGAGAGCATCGACACGGGGAAGAAGATGGTGAAACTTGCATCCTGTCACCGCTGGCTTGAGGGCCTGCAGAAAGCCTAGGCTAGCGTTGTAGGTCAGCTGAACGTGTAGGCGTGACATTTTAGTGCTCTGTGGTGCTAGTTCTCTCCCTGGCCAGGGAACGAAAGTCATCTTTGGATTCAGTAACCTTCCTGTTCCCCTGCAGATAGAGCATAAACAAAAATCCAGAGCTATTCTGTGCTTGCATCTCAACAAGGTGATGCGTGAGTTCAGCCGTTCACACAGGCATAATGCTTGGGTTTAGATACTGCATCCCTTCTCCCTCTCCTTCCCCCCTCTCCGTACCCTCCCTGTGTTTTTAGATGTTTAGTTTTTTTCTTTCTATCTGAAATCCTTTATTTTGTCTTTACAGTCTGGTTGAATAGGAATCGTTTCGTTTATGCAGCTTTGTGCTTTTTCTCTACAGCTTGTATTTGCATGAATGTGTTGCAGCCTGATGCGAGTTCATTCGATTAAATAAAATGCTTAAATTGTAATCCGTGCAAAACGATCATATTTGAAACACTTGATGTCTCGGTGAGAATCCATTTAATAGTGATCAGATTTAAATGATTTAACACAGTGGTGGTGGTGGGAGGTGGGGGAGGGAAATAGAGTTTTGAGACATTCCTGTATATAAAAAAAAGATTAAACCAAATTCAGATATGTCTCTCTCTCCGCCTTCCCCACCCCCCCCCCCTTTAAGCAGTCAAAAGATATACTGTATCCCCAGTGAAAGGGTGCTTTCAATCCAGTTATCCACTTTACCCAGTCTCAGTTTCCAGAACCTTCCACACCCCCCCTGGTTAAACCACTAAGCCTTTGATTCCTTCCTGATTACACTATGCAAGACATCTATCAAACACTGTCTTATCTGTTTGTAAGGCAGCTCAGGCCTCAGATTTAAGTCATGGGTTTTGGCTACAAGTTGGAGTGTGATTAATAATTGACTAATGTAGCTTTTATTTATCACAGGCTAGCACATTTCACCATTACCGAGTTAATTTATGTTAAGTGTAAGCTGTCGCTCAATCTGTTTTTCAACTTTTTTTTTTTTTTTTTTTTTTTTTTTTTATTTTTTTTTTTTTTTTTTTTAATNTTTTTCAACTTTTTTTTTTTTTTTTTTTTTTTTTTTTTAAATCCTATCTTTCACTTTTTGAGAAACAAAATCCTTACACAGGGCACAGTCTTACTTGGTGCCAAAAAGTTGATTTCCTTTTCAGCGGAGCCATACATCACTGGCCCTCCCAGCTGCAGTGTCAGCCCCTGACAGAATGACATGTGTCATTTATCAAAGGGGCCAGGCCGGGCCTTGGGAAACGCACACGACAAAGCCTGAGAGAGTTCATTTCGCAGTCCCCTCCTACCCTCTGCGAGCCTCTTGCCAGGAAAGCCTGTGATGTTTCTGTCTTCGCAGCATTACTGTAAGTCCTTCAACCTTCACAGAATTAACCCTCACTGCCGCCGCTGCTGCCGCCAGCCCTCCCCGGTGCCGCTGGACCTCCCCCGAGAGCTGCGATGCCCAGGTGCCATCCCAGCCAGCCTGTGTGTGAGAATAACATGCATTGGGCTGCTCCCTCATCCAAGTACCCATTCCGCCTGGAAAGCACTCTTTTTTTTTTTTTTTTTTTAATTCTCATATATTGTGCACTATAAGAATTAAAGTCCTACATTTTTCTACAGCAGGACAAGGTCAAAGACATAAAGAATAAGGTAATAAAGCATTTCAGTAATGAAAAAAGGGTAGCCACAGTCCTGTGCACAGGTAGGGATTTGTGTTTCATGTGAGGTGGTGGATGAGACGATCAGAGAGTCTTCCTTCCACCTTCCTGTTTAAAATTTCCTTCTGGTTATTGTGAAACCATGTGCTGAAATAAATAGAGCAGGTAGTTTCTCTGCGTGCCACTTCACAACATCTGAGCTGCATAGCACCAGCTTAGATGAACTGAGCTGGTAGGACTCACCACACTCCTGAAACTCTATCAGCTAGAGGGGGCAAGGTGAAGAGAAGGAAAAGCTGATAGCATTTAACAGGGAAAAAAATAATCTGCAAACCTCAAGGTGTCGCTTGCACTGAATAGTTTAATTTTTGTAATGTAGTTGCCTCAGTCCCACAGCCTGGGAGACGACAAAGGAGTTAAAGCAGAAAATAATCTTCTGCCAAATGAAGAAGAGCATATTTTCAAAATATAACAACGTTTCCTGAAACAAAACTTTTGTTTGCATGTGTGTGTGCACAAATGTGTTTTAAGTGGCTGAATTTTAAATCTTGATTGTGTACAAAGAATATGAGAAAGTTATTGTCTCCTCCCTTCCCCCCAACAAATCACTCTTTGTACTTTGCATAGTTTCTACGACACTGAAGTTATTTACAGCATCAGATATCATTTAAAGAGATAGCTAAGGAGACTGTAGCCTCAGCTAGGAACTTTCCAGAAAGGAGTCCTATAAATTAGCCATTGCTCAGGAGTGGCTGTTTTCTAGTCAGGGCTGGTCCTTTCATTTGTCTACATAAGGCTAATTTATTTTTGCAGCCAGATGTGGGCTGACAGCCATCACTCAGAGCTTCCTTCCCCCACTGTTAGGAGGTCGGGAAAACAGTCACGTTTCCCATTTTACAGAATCCCCATCAACATTATTGAAGATGGATGTATCTTTAAAGCAAAGATTGATTGTGGATATCGGAGTTATGGTGTCATTTATCATAGTGAATATTATTTAGACTTGGATTGTACAAGGCTGTAACTTGAGACACAGCCAGGGGAGGGACAATCTGGAAACGAGGATCCATGAACTTTAATGGATGGATGCTTTTTCAAAGCTCCACTCACTATAGCATGATTTACTTTTCTTACAGAAAGGAAACAAGCCTTTCAGTTTTAAAGGGCCAGCATGCCGTCTTGTCCTCTTTAGTGGATCCTTCACGGAGGCATCCGAGACTTAAAGCTGAAACAATAAATAGTGGTTGTGTCTGAATGTTATTTGTATATAAGTGCTTTTATGCTAAACATATCTAGGTGCACTTGAGACTCTTGTTTTTGTGAATTGCATTGGTTATGCTCTCTGTTGAAGGGGTAGTGTTGCTGAAGAATGCAAAGTATTGATTATAGGATACAGTGATCTGAAATTTCAGAAGATCCAATAAATTGCATTACGACTGGCATTGTTACTTTGACATGTTCGTCTCTTTTGGGAGACAAAGAGCATCTAAGCTACATACTCACTGCTTGAGGCATCTTATAGAAGTGGAGCATGTACTAAATTGTGCATGTGTCTGGAGGAGCGTCAACTTTCCTGATTGCTGAGAAATGCAGCAGACTTCAACAACTGTTTGCATACTGTGCTTACATTCCACTTTTATGTAAAATTAAGAAATGTAGATTGAGATCTTGCGGGTGGACACATGACTTGTGTTTTCAGAATATATGTTTTGGAAAACTGGTTGCAACCCCGCTGAAAATCTGAAGGCATGGCTCAGCTAAGTGCTATTAGTACCACCAGCATGCCAGTGTGCTAAATGAATTTATTAGAATGTTTCATCCTTTGGAACATGACTTTTGATTTCTTTGCAAATGAATTAACTTGAATTCAGAAAATGCTCAATTGACTTCTCTTAAAAGGAGAAGTTTTATAAACTGGTAGCATAGGTTTAGATACAATGCAAGCATGTGTCAAGCATACTTCACCCACATGTTCTGACAGCTCAGTCCCACCTTGAAACTTTCTTGCCTTAGCATTATTTTCCCAATTACTTTGCTCAGGTAACCATCTGCTCCCCAGGTGAAATTGCTTATCTTCCGTTTCCATCTGATTTCTACTTTTCTGATTTCCACTGATACCTTCCATTTCCCACTGACAGATACAGTTTTGGAGTTCATTTTCATGCGTCTGATCATAACTTGGGGTCCCTTGCGACCTGCCCCACTTCAGTGGGTCACGTATCAGGGTTTGGAAATTACTGTGTCATATGACAGCATTGCACTGGACAGCAGTTTATTCATGTGGGCTGACACGTGTCTACTAAGAGGAAGGTAGTAGCATTTACCAGACTTGTCCTTGATGAAATCATCACATACTAACATTTAAGGCAGCACTTCCCCAAGGATATACTAAAACTTGCACCAAACTATCTTCTTCTTGTTTTTTTTTTCTTTAAACAAACTAGAACTCACTTTGCTGTCATAAACTAAATTCAGTACAAGAGTTTTCATATGAATAGTCAAGCTCAAGAGTTTTAAAAAAATCCAAACAATGAAAGCAATTATGAACATCTGTTTTTGAATGCATATGTATTCTGTACATAACAAACAGAGAAATCCTATTATCTAGAACAATAAAAGGGAATTTCCCTTTCTGTCTGAACACTCTCTGGGAGGAATATGGCCTTCCATTTATAATCCTGATTTGGTGGGCTTGAATTTTTTTTCTTTTATTAATGAGATGAAAATGAGGATATCTTCTTTTTTCCATTTTCCTTTTTTTTTTTTTTTTTCCCTCTAGTAGTCAAGATTTCAATTTCAGGGACACTAGTATAAATCCTGGGAAATCTATTTTTACACCTGTGCAGCTGAGATCAGAAAGCCTTTAAGAAGGCCTGCTATATTTACTCATACATAAAAAGTATTTTTCTCTTGCTTGAGAAACATACAAAATGTCTTCAAAGAGGAAGCAGTTTATCAAATTCATATTAATCACAGCATCAATAATGTTGACCGGGGTCAAGTCATTACACTAAATATATTGTAACCATTATTAATGCATGTAGCCCAGTGCCATAGCTATGATATAAGACTGCTGTTTCCTGATTAAAAGCTGTTTGGTGATGCAGAGATTCAATACAGATTCTCTCTGCCTTGTGGTGACTGACAGTAGCTTCTGGTATTCTGCTTTCTTCTGATAGTGGAGTATATTAATATGAAGACACCTTACAGAGGGGTCTACAAGAAGTGCAGAATGCAGAAAACAAAAGTGTCTAATTTCAACAGCCACAACTGTGCATCCATAAGGCAGCCAAATTTATCATGGCACATTATGGAGTGCAGGAAATGTCATGAAAACCATTGTTTTTTAATTTTTTTTCCCTGAGAGTCTGAATGAGGTGATTTATGGTAGTTATCCATCTTAAGGGTCATCCATCAACTTTTAGTTGCTAGGCAATCAAACCAACAGCTGTTTGCTTTGAATCAAGCTGAAAAGTTGTCAGTCATCACATGCAGGTATGACCTTAGTGGTTAAAAACATTATCATGCATGCAAAATTAAAGAGACAAAGTCCTTGTTCTCTCTCTCCCATAGCATGGCTTATTACTTTCCATGAGCAACATAGGTAGCATTGGCCCTGAAGCTTTTATTTAAGGCAACATTTGGGAAGATCACGGTGCTGGTCATTGCATCTCAGAAATATTTGCGTGCTCACAGAGAAGTTCTTTGTAGAGAAACGGTTTGTAGCAGGGCAGTTTCTCAGATGCGATGTCAAGTTAACTAAAATACAACTTTTTGAACTCAATCTCATTGGCGCGTTTAGAACTGAGGGTAGATCTTGAGCAGCAAAACTGTTGTAAAAGGCTACAGTTTGGTTGAATGGGTGCACATCTCACTGCTGGGGTAGTAAATGGTGCAGTATATAGTGTAAGCAATGCTAGGAAAATCTTACTGGATGGAGCTCTGAGCAACCTGGTCTAGTGAAAGGTGTCCCTGCCCATGGCAGAGAAGTTGGAACTAGATCATCTTTAAGGCCCCTTCCAACCCAAACCATTCTATGAATTTGTGATTCTATGATTCTGCTGTTTTACTGTGTCCCCTTAAAGTGCGTCTAGAGAACACAGTGATGAAACCTCCTGAATTCTGTGTGCACTGTTCCACCATGTTTGTTAGTATAAACAGAGCAATATCACCTGTGGCTTGGAGGCAATGTATTTGACAGTGAAAGAACGACCTGGTTGTAATGTGAGAACGTGAATGTGTTTCCATTCCTTGCTTCTGGTCTTCTGTTGAAATCGCTTGCAAGAAGTTCTTTTGATTGCCATTTGGTTCCCCTGACTGCCGTTCCCTGTTAAACAACTTCAAAATGACTGACATATGAAGGGAGCTGGATTCTGTGAAATACTGAATACTGATTCTTGGAAATACTGAAGAAGATTGGAGGTAAATTGTTGAGAAGACAACAGTACATGTTATTTCAATAAACCATACAGTTGCCAACTTGCTGTTATTTCCTGATACTTGGAAATTGCATGCATCTCCAGTGCTGTAATCTTGAGCCACAGAGCTGCTGGCAGATTGACAGAGATGTAGCAAATGGTCAGAAATGCTCTGTGCAGAAGTGGAAAGGGGAAGGGAAATGAGCCATTTTTGGGAAAAAGCTGCCTTAGAGCCATATTTTACCAAATGTAGCCAGAGGACTACCTTTATCTGTTGATCGAGTGTTTCAAAAAACTCAAATATGAGCTGCAGCTGTTGAGGTGGAAGTGTTCTGCAGCGAAAATATTTGTTGCCATGGGTTTTTCTGAGACCTCAGGCCTTTCTTCAGAAAGGTGTGTCTTAGCTCTCTGTTAATTCAGACACACTTGCAAACCTGAGGCCAGTCCTAGTGAAGATGACACGTGGTAGTTGTTGATAAATCTTACTTTCGCGAGACAGTATATCTTCCTCTGCTAACCTGTGCGAAACAGTAATTGTCTTGTCTGCTCAGGGATTCTGCTATGTGCTAACTAATCATGGTAAGAAAAGACTCTGTCCTCATTTTGATAAATCTTTTATAATATTTCAGATTTTATTTACATAATTACCCAATTGTCTTTGTCCCCTTAACGTCTTTGACTTTCATTTGTGTATAAATTTGGCTGTGCACCTATTTAGATGTCAGTGAAGCTAATAGTGAACAATCCTGTGCCCTTGAAACTACCATGTCATCTGCGCGGGCTCTTGCGTGGGCTTCCAATCACGTAACATCTGAGCACCTTCCAAGTGTTAATGTAAAATATATGTGCAAAATACTCCTTGTAGTGAATGCACTGATGGGTGATAACCATTTTCATAACATCCTTGCCGTCGTATTTTCACTTATCATGTGGCTCACACCAGGTGGCTTGTTAGGAGTTGCTAATGAGTTTGTTGTAGTGTGGGAGGTTCCCAGGTTGAGAGCTACACTTGAAGTTTTGCTCCCTCACTTGGGCTGTTTCCAAGACTTGTGTGTGTATTCCTAATGTTATTTCAAAACACTTCTAGCACTTAATTTTGTTCTTCACAGAAATATAGATGCAGCAAATGTGTGAACCAAAGCTTATCGTGATGTATCTATTTCTATTTGTCCCTTAAAAAAACCCCCCTAATACTCTTTCCTCCCATCACAGTATTATTTTCTGTGTCTTCTCGGTAAAATAGATTAGTAACACTGTAAGTCCTAAATGGATCTCCTGACATTTTTGACTCCCTTCCATTTACAGCAAGCAAAACCTGCTTTTCTACTCTATTTTTTCAAGATAGTAAGTACTTTAGCTGTAGAGAGAGAAAGCTGATGTTGGTTTTACAGGAAATTTAAGGAGAAAATGATCGCTTTGGGACAGATAGTAGTACCCCGTCAAGTATTATCCCATCTGCAGTAGAGTAGTGAAACTCATAGTGGGAAAAGGTGGCAGAATCAGGCTGTTTGATCAGGTTTAATCTATGAAGTGCCTCACCTACTCCTTTAACCTTTTGTATAGCTCAGTATGTAATCCACCTGTCCACATCACCAGAGGGACAAAATGAAGAATTTAGACTGCTATTGAACCGAATGAATTTCCATAGTGGATCAACCTAATGTTACAGTGATGACACGTGGTAATTTGATAGTTACCACATAATAACGGGAACAATGCAGCGCATACAGTACTGGGAAACTCCATTGGATGCAACAGTAATTACATGGCAACTCACTGACTGTTAACGCTTTGTCGTCTGATTACTGAGCACTTAAACTGTGTCAGTGATGTAGTTAGCACAGGTGGTTTTGTAGTTGAGGTATATCAAGTAAACTGGGTACTTTTTCTTTTTTTAAAATCCTTGGCCTCTATATTTATGGAGTGGTTATATCTCGTGTAACATGAAGAATTTTTTATCAACCTGCAGAGTCATGCCTCTGTTCTTCTGAATTTTGGTGCTCTCCAGAGCTGGTGGGTTTGCTTTACTGATGCATTCCTGGGAAGATTAAAAGAAAAAAAAAAAAAAGAAACTCAAACAAATTTCCAAAATTAGCCCTATAGCCCTATGCTCACATTTCTCTGGCAGTCCTGGTGGTGTCTGCTGCATTTATTTGTACTGAAATGGAATCTTAGAATAAAGTTAATGCTCAAGTGTTAAGAATGTGATTGAGTAATGTAGTGGGAGTGGCTTTGTATTCAAGACAAATGGAGAATCCGATACACTCAGATGGTTTCGCCTGGTTTATTTGAATTAAAGGTAGCAGATTACATGAGGATTTGAATTCCGTATTTCTAAACAGTATTTGGCTTTGTGTATAAGTTATATTTATATATTTGTAAAATTGCTTTTGTGACTATTGATTAGAGAAACAAGCATTTTGTTGTCTAAAAGCTCTGAGTCAAAATCAGAGCCTGTTCAGTTAGAAACTGTTTAGAATCACTGAGCACAGACTCCACCCCCAAAGGAGACAGTCACGATGAAGGAGCAAGAAGTAAGGAGAGACATCATAAAGGTGAAGTCTTGTCTGTAGGGCTAGGAGTATAGTCCACAGTCTATGATGCATTCTTAAGTGCTCTGTCCTTTACAAAATCACACGTATCCCTCAAGACTAGGCAACTTCCAGCTAACTTATATTTCCACTGAGAGCCCATGATGAGCTGCTTTTTCCCATCCTCTCTTGTAAAGGTTAGCACTTGCAGGTATTCTTTTACAGACACTATGTAGCATATGTTTTATATTGTATTTTGTTAAGTGACATTATACTTAAAGAGTATTTCTTAATTTGAACTTTTAATTTGTTCCATTAGAAATCAGGTAGATGGAATAAAAACTTAGTTGGATGGTCAAATAAACATGTCATCTAATCCATTATGTACTTGGGACACAGCTAAATTTTTATCATTAATATTTTTTCCTTCTTTTTCCTTAAGTAATCAGCAGCGTCTGCTTTTAGGAGGTTCCCAAATTTTAGTAGATCCTGATGAAGTACGGTTCACTTCCTCAGGTGAATGGCCCAGTTCTTCAGATTAACGGTTCTGCTTACACGTGGAAAGCGCTCCTTCAGATGCTGTACTTCCGACTAAACTTTTGCTTAGATGTATCTGATCTGATTCAAGGTTTGTGCCTTTGTACCGTATTTTCTACATGGAAAGAACACACAGAAAGAAAACATACATAGTATGTAGGAAAAGGACTGAACCGTGAGCATCCCTACATTGTTTTACACTTTGAAAAAGAATTTAGTGTAGCCTTTTGATTCCTCCTAGATTCTAGACTGGAGAACACTATGTGTAGCAGTTTCAGTGAAAATTCAGCAAAATGTAGTCTCTCTAATCCTCTTCCTCAGCACAATGACCCCCTGCCCATATCCATCTTTCTATGCCTTTGTATTTTATATGCATCTTGCCAAAGACCTGTGAGTTTACAGCAGTGTCAGAGCTGTGATACTTTTCCGAGACCAGAAATACAGCAAACATAACTGTGAAAATTTGTTACTACCACCACCACTGCTCTGCTGCTGCCTTTCTGCTGAAGGCCACCACTCCCACAGCTGTGGGGGTTACCTCTCCCAGCATCAATGAGAACACATCAGCATTCCTCAGCTGCTTCTTTGTTCAGTAAACTTCCCAGTCTGACCATCCAGGAGCCACTCTAGCACTCGCACTCATCACCTGAGCTGGGACTGAAGCCTCTTTGCAGCTACACACTCCACACTCACAGAGTCAGACCAGATTTCCCTACTGGCTTGACCCTGAGTTTCCCATAGCAAAGTCTCAGATGTCCAAATCCTTCAAATTATTCAATCACGGTGCAATAACTAAACAACAAAATAACAGCTCAAGCTGGGTGGCTTTGAGGAGGTGTCCTGGACAAAGAAAACCTGGGGCTCTTATACCCTTACAGTCTAAACGTGCACAGTGTGGGCTGCTCAGCCCCTGCTGTGTCTCTAAATGTTCCATTCACCTGGCTGGGCCACGGGTCCCTGTGCCCTCGGTTATGCAGAGGCTCGGCATTTCGCGTCCTCTTGTCAGGGATTCCATCACCCGGAGCTCAACCTGCAGCAGCTTGCACTGCAGCTGCACACCCAGCTACCTGCACTAAATGTGTCCTTCAACATCTGTGCAGTCTTAGCTTCATAGTGTGAATCTGCTTTCACTGACAGTCTACATCAGGTGCAGCTAGGCTTGTTCTTAGAAATGAGTAGAACTTTAGCTTGCCCTCTTTTCAGAAACTAAATGCAGTTCCTGGCGAGTGCTTTGTGTCTGAGCACCAATGTGGCTGCTACACAGATGTACAGTAAAATGTTTTGAAGTGATGCGTTTCCTTTAGAAACGTGCCATTCTGTAGTTAGAGACAATGGTCTCCTCGCCTGCCGTGCAAGAATTAGTTTAGCTATCCCTAGCACCAGCATCAGCCCTCATCTTTGCCTAGCAAGCTACATCACTGAGGATAAATCACAGAATCACAGGATGAGTCAGGTTGGAAGAGAGCACAGTGGGTCATTTGGGCCAACCTTAGTGCTTCTCAAAGAAAAATTTCTCAAAGAATTTTTTTTCTTTCAAGAACAGAATTACTTGGATTTTCCCTAAACCACCTTTTCTCTCTAAGCTCTTGTTTCAGTAGCACCAGGGAGCTGTTACTTTGCTACTCTTTCTGCCGCCTAACTTTTTAGTAACTGAGGTGCTGAGACATACAATCACAGTGTACACCTTCAAGGATGCGGTAATGGCTGGTAAGCTACGAAAGGGGAGGGCAGGTACAAGTGTAGCTGTGTGGTAGAAAATGGATTGGAGAGCATTCATAGTGTAATCCTGATGTAACCTCAGACTCAATGTCTAAGTTTAGATTTATTACAATTTTTCCTGTGGTATATTCTTGTCCCAAATTTCCTGTGTAAGAAAACAACCCCTACTATTCCATGTAGATGTAGTGTTTTCATTTTCCAGTGGTTATGCTCTTCTCAAAACAGCTGAAAAAAGTTCTCCAAAAGCCTACATGAAGCTTATGTGAGTTCACATGTATAAAAATTAATTATTTCTTTATTTTCATGGGACCCTTTTTATTATTTTTTAAAAGTCTGTAACATGTTCTTCCATTTTCCTCTTTTAACTAGCCTTTCCTAGGAGTAACTTCAGCTTCTTTATGAGTCTAGCAAATGATGAACAAGTGGATAAAACAAACAAACAAACAACCAACCAGCAAACAAAAAATTATTCCTAAGGACCTTTTTTTTTAATAATAATAAAAGTGGCGCAGAAAGAGAGCACTTTTTTCATCCTTTTGCATTTTTTGTCTGTGCTTCTGGGGCATATTATCTAGCCTGAGAAAAGCTCATGATTGTGTGTGTGTGTTTATTTATGTATAAACAAACTTGTGAGTAAAATTATGTAGCGTGATAGTAAAACGTCTGCTTAGTTCAGTGTATCATGAAGCACAAGGCCAAAAGCTGAATGATTCTACTCCTTGAGAAAGGTGTGTGTATATAACCACATGTATCTTAGGGACATTTGATTGCATTTTGATTTTTTTCTTATTTTTATGCTTGTGCAGGGTGTAATGGGGAAAAAAATTCCAACATTCTTATTTTCTTCTGAAGAGGCTCTGCTACCACAAGCCATGTTGATTTCAGGCCTCCTGCTCAAGTTTGCTGAAACTGCTGTTCGCCTGAGAAAATCATAACATTTATGAACTTGATTCCTTGTAGCTATGCATATGCGATTTGGGGTGCCTCATTTTCAGCCAATGGATTCACAGCTGCATCAGTGTCAAACTGGTAGAAGTGCGAACAGAATCAGATTTACAGGATCTTTGAACTCCTTGGTGATTAATGAAATTCTTAATTCTGAAAGTGTGACAGGAGGATAATCTTGACAATATTTCCCCCTGCTTTCTATGGGTAGAAGGATTTGAAGCTGACAGTGGGAGCTGGAGGTCCTGACCTGTTCCATTACAGTGATTCACTTGTTCGGGCTGGAATCTCCCATGTAAATCCCTTCTCATTTCCCACATGCACCTGTACCTCTTCCTTCTGTAGCTGGAGAAGATTGTCATGCTAGAGAGTTAAACAGTACTTCCACCACTCAGAGTCTGGCCAAGAACCAGAATATTCCCTTATTTTAAGCTAGTTCTGAAGGAACAGTGCCAATTCCCAGTGCCTTCAACATTGCTCTTGAAGGCTGGGAATTAAAAGAACTGGAACTCTGTTTCTGTGCCTTAGCTTTTGCACTTATAAAATTAAGTTAGCAGCAGTTGCCTTTCTGCATTAAAGATTTTGAGATTTACTTACAAAAGAGCATAATCTAATTGGCAAGATGAAAATTTTCTAACAGCGTAGAGTGGCTGATGAATACAGGAACATGGTCTCAGTTTTGCAGTTTGATGTTTTTTCCCTGTAAACCTCAGTGTGGAAGGAGACAGTGCCTATACAGCAGTTCTTTCTTCTAGTAACTGCTATATCTACCAATAGAGATAATATGTAGTTTTTGATAGATCTGCCAAGATGTCTAATTACACACAAGCTCATCTCCATGGCTGAGAGTTTAGATTCCTGAATAAAAGTTAGACAGATCAGTAGTTACCATGGTGGGCCTGGTCCTTTGTTGTTAATGGTTGGTAATACAGGTTTTTGGGTTTTTTTTAGAAACTAGTGTCTATGCCTTTTATTATATGCATTATGACCAGCTGTGCCACTGGGACTCTCAGGGCCCTTTGTGATTTGGAGTTAGTGAAAACGAGAGAGTACAAGCTGCAATTAATAAGTTGTGAAGAGACTGATTGTTGCGGCTGAGATGGTGAACTGATGTAGTTACCCAAAAAAGATTGGGAAGCAGTGACCTAACTATCACCCCATGGAGAATGAGGCTGGTCTTAAATTTGTGAAATATCCCTGTTTTACAACACTGACTATAAGAAAGAATTCTGTTAAAAGTTAATGGAGGAGTTCCAATGGAACCCTATTAGATTCTTCCACCATTAAATGACTGATACAGACTTTTAATGGATGTTTTAACTAGGCATTGTTATCAAAAGGACTATTGCACAAATTAAAACCGGGCCCATAATCAGTGAAGAGAAGCTGGATTTACTCCTCTGCCTTTGGCATGGGGGATTCTGTGTGTGTTTGTGTGTGCAAGTAAAGGAATGGAGAAAATGGTGAAGGAGCGGAAAATGGTAGAAATACTAATCAGAAAAGAGAAATGAAACATTTACACTTTCCTAAATACATGAAAGTTTTCCAGTGAAAGTATTATATAGGTAAAGTAGGTGAGATACATTGAGATTTTATCTATTGAGCAAATTTGGAACAAGAAAAGGGGAAGAGTGTCCTCTCAATATTCTGCAAGCTACTGAGTGTCCTGAACCTCCATTAAATTGAGCTGGGGGGTGGGCTTGCTTCTGAGAGAGCTTGGACATCATAAACTCATCTAGTGTAATTCTGATCCTGGGCGGGCTGCAGCATCTGTAAATTCTGGATATAAAGCCACGTTTTTGCGCAGCTGCAAAAAAAGTGGTTTATAGTAGAGTCAATGTAAATTGATTTGGAGCTGTCTCCCATCTCCTGCTATGATGGCAATATGAAGTGTTTATATGAAGAGTAGAGGATTTGACATTCCGTTTCAAACTCAGATGTTGGCTTGGTGTTGTGATATTTTAAAGTTTTCTTTTAAAAAGCATCAGGGAAATAGTTTGCTGTCTCTGAAGCTAAAGCCAGTGAAATTCTGGTTTCTGACGTTCTTTTGCTTTCCCATGCAGAGAGCATGCCTTTCTGTGGTGCCCCTGCCATGACCCCCTCTCTAACCTGGATAGATTACCCATGAGGGGTCATTTGGTTTTCATCCTTGTGAAGCCACGGCCATCTCATTTAAAGGGACCCTGCCACACAGTTCTTTAAGCGCCCTCTGTGATACAGTGACAGTTATATATTCTGTTAGCAGATGTCATCTTAGTTATTTCCCCCATCCTTCCAGTGAGTGAAAGCTCTGTCAAAAAACCCCAAAACAGCTCAAAAGGAAAACAGAGCAAGGTACATCATTGCTGTCACTCAATGTCCCATGTGCAAACAAACACTCTACGTATGTGGGGCAGTTGCTGTGGGTTTGCATAGATGTCTTTATGCAGAGGAAGTAGAAAAGTAAAGTGTTCTGCTGTTCAGCCAGAATCAGCTAAATTTGTATCGTGTTTTACTTCAGGACAGTCATGGTGATATTTGTTTTTTCACAAATGAGTTTTCCTTTCTTTTCCTCGTCGCTACAAGGCCCTGGGTTTTACTTGTCTAAGCACTTCTTATTGAGGTGCTTTAGTACCTCACAAAGTGTTCTTTCTGGCCTACTTAAATATGGGACATTATCATGATAGATTGTTTCCTCCTGCTCCCTGATGCCTTCCAGTGTACTGCCAGTTTCTAGCAAATCTCCTGGTGCGTGCTGCAGACAAAAGGAAGGTTCAAACCTGGTGATGGCCCCCTTGGAGACCTTGGCGTCTGGCCTGCTTGAGAGTCACTTGCTGCTAGAAAAGACTGTCAGTTATACATAAATGGTTTCAAACACATTTTATTTTATGACGTGGGTTATTGACCACTGGAATAAGAACATCTGAGCCTTTTCCTTTCACTTGTAGTAAAAACTTCAGACTTGGCATAAACTGCAGTTTTTTTGGAGAAGAGCAGGTCTAGATCTTTCCTCTCTAAGGCACTGAACTGGTTTAATTGAAAGAACAATTTGATTTGCTGCTGTAGCTGCTGCTACAATGAAATAGCTTGGAATGCTAGCAAATTTTTACTTCTCTCACCCAAACCAAGGATTTAATACTGGCAGGTGAACCTGTGAAGGCTGCTATCAAGTATACAGAGACAATAACTGTCTTGGAGGTGGAACTTTGTCAATATTTTTTGCCTTGGGCCAAAAAACATTCACAATAATGGAGTGCTAAAGCCCTGCACAGAAATGTTGCAGCTAGGAAAAGGGGAATTTATTCGAAGTTTTAGAGTGCAGTATTCTGGTAGGATGTGTGGTTTCTTAATCATCCTTATGTTGAAGCATCAACCATCAAGACATCTGGGGGACACCTAAAGGTTTGTTTCTTGTTCAGTAAGAGCTGCCCTTATATTTAAGGTCATGCAAAGCTGACTACATGACTGCCCTTAACATGCATGCTGTCATGCATATTTGAACCAAAGTCTCTTCCTGTGCTCTGTAACCTGGGTGGAGGTTTTATTTTTAAATTATTTTTAAATATCCATAGGGGGACAGGGGAGAGAAAATTCCAAATTACAATGCTGAGAAATTGAATAGATGTTTACAAATCTACTTTGCCTGTTTCTTTCTGAAATGATTATGAGATGATAATCATAAAATGATTGGGAAAAGAGATAATAGAAGCCTCTTGGGATTGTTCATATAATCTGAGTATTTTATAGTGTCATAAATAGAAAGCCACCTAAGCTCTTATAAACTTATTTTATTAATGCACATTGATTTATAATTATAATTATTAAGCCCAGGAATGCAGACAAATGCGTGCTGTTTGGAAGCAGGTAAACAATCAAAGAGGTAGCCCTTAGAGGCAAAGGGCAAAAGCAGGCAAGAGGGAGGGAACTCTGTGCTCTGGAGTTTGCCAGCCCCTAGGTTGACTTTCTCCTGGCTAATGCTGCGGTAGACTACGCAAAATGCTGCGTCTTCCCCTTTGCCTCTATTTGAAAATGAAGATTAACAATATGAGGCAACATATCTTTTGAAAAAGTTGTTAGGTGCAGGGATCTAGGTTTTTTGGGGCACTGGTGGGACTTTTTGCACTGTGCAAGTGCAGAAAGACTTTGGTTTGGTACGTCATGCAGGAAAATCTCTTCACTGATCCAAGCTCTGGCAGTAAACTGAACTCTAGCACTGCCAGCTTTTTAGCTGTATCTTTGATGCCAGTATAAAAATGCAGAAGTAAACAAAAAGGCACCATGTTAGTTTCAGCTGTTTTAAATAATCAGCAAAGAAATACCAGTAGATGGTGTTTTCTAAATTTAAAAAAAATCAACCAAACAAAAAAAAAAACCCAAACAAACAAACAAACAAACAAACAAACCCACCTCAAAACTAAAAATACCTTCAAAACCCGATCTTTATTTTCCTGAAGTCTTTTAAGGCAGAATTAAAGTAGTTTGAGACTAGGTGACTGTATTTTCTTAAAGGCAGGAAAAGTTAACACTCTAAAACAACATTCTGTGCATGATATATTATTTTTTTCTGAATTCCAATACTGAAATTCTTTCAAATGGAAGCTTATATTCCAAAAGCATCATTGGAACAAGATACGTAGTTTACTGTGTATTATATTTCAACCAGCTTAGGAAGTTCTAGCTTTCTGTAATGATCTCTAACAGTTTGGAGTGTCCAGTCCTCATTTTGTGTGGCTTCTAATGTTGTTAGTGAGGCTCAAGTCTTTTTTTTCTGCAACTGTGAACCCATCTATGAGTGTTCCTCTGATGTGGATTTGAGTCCTTGATATGTATGTATGCATGTCAGAAAGACAGTAATTTCATTTCTCAAGGGTTAAGCATATACCTTTCTTCAAGTATGTGAGTGTTCCCAGGGCATTTTAAAATTGTTTCTCAATTTTAAGTAATGAATTGGCTTGAAATCTGCACCCTCAAATCTCAGATTTGTATTTGTAGATTGATTGCAGGAAAGGAAGATCCTGACCATGAGTGGCAGTCAGCTCTCTGATACATAGAGGAAGCTTGCTCCAGAACTCAATGGTGTTTTCCTATGAATGAACAGGTATTATGGTGTAAGGAGCTTGGACATGTCAATCCAACCAGATTCTGGTGGCTGCTTAAGACTGTATGAAACATGTGGATGTCTTTTGTCTGTAAGAGGAGTCCCACCCAAAGAGTCAAGAAGTACATTTTATTAGATATCCAAGGTTTTCTACTTTAAAGATGCCTGCGTGCCACAAGTCTTTCACAACAGATCCAGTATTGTTTGTTATTTCTTAAGTAATAGAATAGCCACTAATACAATGTTGTATTTTTCTTCAGATAGATAAAACCAAGTAATGAAATTTAGATTTTATTTTCCATTACAGCTGCAAATTAGTGCCATGTATGTATTGTATTTTTTGTAAGCAGGTATGAGATTAAAATAATTTTTTGCAGGTAATTTGCTTGTTTACTGTTTCCCAGCTAAGTAGGAATATTCGTATCATTATTGATGAAAAATGAGTATCCTCTGTGGTTTCATGACCTCTTGTTTTAGTATTCTAACATATTCATGGGATTCCCTGTTTAAATAAATTCATGTGGGGATCAGAAAAGACAAACCTTCATGGATTTGTATTTTTCCATCCACACACTTGATAATTTTTGTGAAAAGACCAAACAGCAAAAGGCAAAGCCTCGAGGTCTCCCCTCACATTTTAGTGAAGATTTAACAGCGGGATGACATAGTGAATAAGGGCCTTCTTCTGTGATTTGCTCAGTACCTCCTATGATTTACCCTTGGTGCCAATAAGGGCAGGCAGTATTTTGCAGAGAGTATGCATCCCATGGTAGAAGCAGGTCCTAAGAGTTTTATGAGGCATACAGTGAAACAGCAATGGAAGTTGCAATCTGAACATACTCACACTTCTCCAAATAAAAGGAACAAATATATTTTATATTGTGGCTTTTACCTTTTCATTTTTTTTTTTGTTTGTTTTTAAATTACTATAGCTGATGTATGTGCTACTTAACTGTATCGAACAGTACCGAGTAAGTCACTCACCATCGCTTAAGAGCTGGGGACCCAGCAGAGGATGCGCTGGGACAACACTCGTGTTAGCGAAACCCATTCCAGTGCAGGCTGGATGAGAACTTGCTGTACCCCTGCAGTGGGTGGGAAAACACTGTCTGATAACACCCTTGTCCTTCACCTGTAACTGCACACATTCTCTTCCCTACATTGCCAGTGCCTATATTCTGCTCCGAGGAGTACATAGATACCAAGATCAAACTATTAAAATGAAACAGTATTTGAGCTTTTCAAGCACGAACTAACAAGTGATGAAAACACTTTTTCTGCTCATTTCCTTTAATGGTCTCCACAACCCACTCAAACTAAAATAATTGTAAAAAATTCTAACATTTTCTTTGGAACAAAGAGGTGATTTTCCTCTTTCTCCTCTCTCCTTTCACACAGATGATTTTAAACATCTAGGTCTAGACAGCTCTGATGAAAGCTGTTTCTCAAATGTTTGTATGCCACTGATTTTACATTATTGGATCTCTTGTCCTCTAACCTTGTATCTTTTTTTTTTCCCAGCCTGGCTAAGAGAATAGTTGCTGGATCAAAACGGTGCAAGTAGTGGGCCAAATTCTTTCCTCTCCTACACCGATTTTATTATTTATACATGAGTTTGGACCTGTTTTAGTGAATATAGAATTAGATTTTGCCTTAATCTGTTTTACTTCATGCACTTAGTTTTGTCAAAGTATATTGTGTTTATGCACAGATGTTAGTTATCATAGCAGTAATTTTTCTTCTTCATTGGTTTTGGTAGCTCTAGGAACATTTGCCTGTACAGGGACAGCTTGCTCCTGCTGTTTCTCCTGCACTTTTCCAGGTACCAAGTCACAGGAGAAAACAAATCACAGCATGTTTTTGTGTTACTACGTTTTGGTTAGCTATTGATGTGCTTTCCACAGGTGTTCTGTATGAGCAAAAGTGTGACTAAACTGAAGGACTAGAGGTCATACAGAGGGGATAGTGATGTCTGGCCGTAATGCTAACAATAGTAATACTTACCTGGAACACAGTAAATAAGAATTTCATGGGGAGTGCTCTTTGTCTGTTTAGATGTCTCTTCAGGATTGGGATTTGTCTTCTTATTAAGACATGGCTGCACTACAAAAATGTTCAAGAATTCATGTTCTCCCTGGTATTTGATTATACTGTCCATAAACCTCTGAGAAGCATCACCTGCCATAAAGTCAATGAAAAACAAAGACGGAATTAAAGAAAACCCCGAGTTCTTTCAACAGTTCATGACTGGCTCCAACATCATCTACAAAAAGGCTCACATATTCATCTATCCAAAAAAAAGATACTTCCTTAGATAAGCACATACGTGTTCTATGAGTTTCTTATGTTCAGGCGAAGACGGCAGGTCTGATTCAGAACCTTTTACCTGCCTAACTAAGCTCTGCCTGTATAATCAATGGGGAAGTAAGACCTTCTTAGATGGAATTAATTTCCAGGCTTCTCTTTGCTGTTATTGACAAATATTTTGTCATTAATATATAACAGTGTTTAAAATGAAATAAAATGCCTGAAATTATAGCCAAGGCATTTCTGGTAAACATTATAGTGCTTTAATGTTAATCTGAAGCAATTAAAGGCCAGATCTCAAACAGATGAAAACACTCTACGTCTCCAGTGTTAGAAGACAAGTTAGTTGAAAATTATTTCTGAAAAAGCCACAAGCTATTGATTGTGTTTTTTGTGAGCATGGTTATTATGAGCATCTTAAATGCTATTCCGTTTTCCTGTCCTTAAAGCATACACACAAACAAAAACACAGACAGTATGCAGGAACTTGCTGCTGCTTTCACTTGACAATGGTGTTTCATTGCTGCCTTTTTGTGGTTAGAATAACTGAGTTGAGGGTAATGGCACATAAAATAAAAGCTATGAAAGGCCATGTCTTTTGAAAAAGAAAACAAAAAGCTGTAAATAGAAGACAGGACTGAAAATTAGAATGATAAATTGAAAAATAATGTGATTGAACTTTTTCTGAAAATACAGTTGAATTTGCTGCCATTATTTAGGCTGCAGCACTATGAACAGTGACTTTATTCGGGAGAAGAAATGCTAGGAATTTTATTCCTCTGCATTCCTATTTGTTTCCTGGCATCTTCTGATGATGTTTTTCTCTATTTTTTTTGTTGTTATTTGCTAAATATATTATGACGTTTTATTTGCCTCGGTCAAGAGCTTTGAGACCTCTGTGTGGCTTCCCCATTCTAGCAATTTCACAAATAAATCACCAATCATTGTGCAGAAATACCACCGTTTACATGAAGACAGAATAATTTTATGTAGAAGAAGCAGGTTTATACTGGATAGTTGGATTACTACATCTGTAGGTATGAGTACAGAATACACCTGCTTGTATCTTTCTTTTTAATTAGCTCCAAGTAGTTTTTATTAAAGCAATGTGTTACAGAGGAATTTTGGAAGTACATTGGTAGAATCGACATTATTCAATAAGACAGTTCATTTTATGGACATACGTTATTTCTGCATGTGTAAAATTAGGATATGTTGTTAGTCTTTTGTTAATTTCCAGATAATTAAACATTATTATCTATTTACCAATGAATAGATGTGATCTGTTTACAATATCAGAGATGTATATAAAGCACCCAGCTATAGTTGAAGCTCTAATTAAAATACATCATTGTTTGTCATGGTTTTAAGGCGAAAATTAAAAAGCGTTGCCAAATTAATCTTCAATCAAGAGTTCATTAATTAGCTAACCTTCTGTAAATGGGCTGCAGTTTGATGACAGCTCACTAAAGGACCATTTAAATGAATTCCTGATTGTATCAATCAGACAGGGGAAAAGAATTAGATTTGCAGCTCTTTTGCAGTAGCTCCTGCAAACATTTTCCCAACATTTAATGCACACAATGGATGTTAAACTATTTTAAAGTGATGAATCCTTTTTATTACTGTCCCAAACTCTGTTACTTCTTGCTGTATATCAAGAGGAAATGTATAAGGCTGCCAAGGTTTCATGATCCTGAACAGAATATTGCAGAGGAATATGCTTTATAACATAGTAATAAGCAGTTGCTTGAAATAACATCATAACTTTCCATGAGAAAAACGTTTTGAACAAATTATTGATTATATAATAGTCTTTAGTAAAATTTACTTTGCGTCTGTCATGAATTTTAAAATATGAAGGCTTAAGTGGTCAGGTACTTCAGTTGCTTTTGTGCTGGCAACATAAAATTTCTCTACCTCTAGACTATCTGGAAATGTCTGCCATGAAAGTGACAAATTAAAGATGTTAGTGCTAGATAAGGGTGTATTTCTGTGCTACTTTAGTGCACGTAGTATCTATCTAGACCCATCACAAGGGTTAAAAGAGAACTTTAGAATGGGTTGTAGAAGTTAATACATGATTTGGCAACTCCTTTTGTGGTATGTAGGTGGGATTGGTTTGGTTGGATTTTTTTTTTTTTTTGCGTATATTTAATCTGTATGTATGCCTTTTGTGGTTCTGTGTGAACATGTGTTTTATGAAAAGTACGGTCAAAATAACAGTCTCTATTTACTCTTGCCAAAAGTTCTCCTTCTAAACTCTGCATAAACACACATTTAGTTAACATTTGGGTTGGTTATCATCTTAGTGAAATAAAATGGTTTGGATGTTTTGGGAGGGTGAGTGCAGTTATTTAGTCATTAGGTTCATATACTCAAAGCCCTTTGAAATGAAAGTGCTAATTAAGGCCAAGAAAGACTGAGTGTCAAAGCATTAAGTGACATATTGCATTTCATGACATGTCAAGCATCTACAAATTGAAAAGCCATGGTGATTTTTTTCACCTATAGAAGTATTTCCATTTGTTTTGTATTATATATACTGATATTATTAACCAGTTATCTGTAATTGATGTAATATTCTCAGGTATTGTAAAATAACTCCCTGTCTTGTTTAGAAGTATGTTACAAGACAACTTAAGTTGAATTATTGTTTTTCTGACCAGTGGAGAATTGTACATTTTTGTCATGATCTGCCATGAGACAATAACCTTGTCCAGCACTGCTACATCTGTTAAGTCTATCTTGCCAATTAAACTGCAGAGCTGGTGTGGGTTTTTTTCTTAGTCAAGGTGTTTATATCAAACATTTTATTCAGATACAGTAATCTAGTGTGAAGGAAAATCAGGTGGTTTTTTTTCCTGTTTGCTGATTTGCATATGCATGTCAAATCTAGCTATGCCATTTTTTACGGTATTGAGGAAAACAAAATGACCTTTACTCAAGTTTTTAATAGTGGAAGGTTCTTATGTTCTGAATTTTCAAATGTTAGGGGGGAGAGCCTGGAAGAGCAAGCGTTTGCTGATTACGCCACTGATGCTCACAACAGTCTGATACAGTCTAATACACTAAAACTCTCTATGCCTTCCTGTTATAATTGCATCTCTGCTCAAGGCTACTATAGTTAGGCTACATTAAATCTCATTGTCAGTCAGGCTGCATAAGGCTCAGGAAGCTCACGGGCTGGAGCTGGGCAATGTGATCTTCCTCAAGAGCAACTTCTCTCACTGCTACTTGCTTGTCTTCTCGCAGACTGCTACATTACTATGTACATAATGGACACCCCTTACATAAATTATGTAACTTGATTTCTCCCCCTGTCTGACAGACACGATTTGCTTAAAAATAAATATGAGCCTGGCAATCTAGGTTGCCCATTCTCCTCTTAGCTAACTGCACATGTTACTTATCATATTGAACTAAAAGGAAAAGCAAAGAGTCACTACTTCAGTTATCATCCAGCACAGGGCTCACATGTTGGAGGTGGGTCATGTACACTTCACATGTATGATAAAATATAGGAGCTTTCAGCAGGGCTTCTATCAAAATAATTATCTAAGCAATTATCTGTGCTATTCAGCTAACTTTTGCATGTGATGGTGTTTCTGTGCTTTTGTGTTCATCAACCTTACTGCTTTGAGTTCTCTTAGGAACGATTAGACTGACAGTTTTCAAATTGTGCAGAAAAGACAAAGAAAGAGAAAAGGGCTTTTTATAGAAAATTGTGCCTTTATTACAGGTAGTTAATAAGCATTAATATTGTAAAAAATCAATGGGTTAAATGCAGTTGTAGGATTTTAACCAGTGCAAAGGCTTCGATCCTGTGCAGGTGGTCTGCATTTTCAGGAGGTCGTCTTTAAGAGTCTCAACACTGCGGTTCTTTTCCTCCCAAATGCAATGCTCTGTATGAAAGAGGAAAGGACAACCAAACCCCGACGTGCCGTGCTTGTTTGAATTTTGCAAAAAGATTCCTGATCCTGTAGACTGATAGAAGCAGGAACATTAAAAAACTGTCCCTGAAGTGTGCACTTCAGGATAATTTTGTCATTCGAATTATTATTATTATTATTATTATTATTATTACTACTACTACTACTATTACTATTACTAATATTATTAATTTAGCAGCTTGTTGGCTTCTATAGATATATATCAAATTAGATATGTTTTAATTTTGGGGTCCTCAAAGGTCTGTTTTGATGACCATAGGCTTCAGGCAACAGTATCCATTCAGTTTGGGGTACAGACAGAAGAATGCATACTAATGATTGTATACTTTTAAAAAGACAAAAACTGATTTATTTTGTGTGACGATTTGTGTTGTTCTCTGTCTTCTTTTAGGATACTGTTTACATTCTAAGAATGTTGGCTTTGTCAATGGATAACCTTTGTATTATGCAAAGGAAAACCTTAGAAGGAGTAATGCAGTCTTTTATTAAAAAGTTTGCTTCTTCGTCGTGGCAGTTTTCTTTTAGTGCGTCATGGGTGGGGGGAGAAGGATGGTTCATAGGTGGGAAGCTCTACTAATGCATCTATATTTAGTGGTTGTAGCCTTCTTCCCAGTTACTGGCAAAGCATTGAGAAAAGTAAACCATGTGCTTTTGTACTGTCATATTTGATTTGGACTATATTCTCACTGTTGTTTGAAGCTAACATGAAACGCAGTGTCTGCATGACCCATTTTAGCAGCCCATTATCATAATTTCACTGTCATATGGCCACTGAGTTAATGTACTTACAAATGACAGAGAAAGTGTGCTACATGACCTTAGGGTTTTCAAAAATTAAATGACGTAGGAGGTCGTATTTCAAAGAATTGTTAAAGATTAGGGTTCTGGGCAGTTGGCTTTTGGCATTTTTCTTCTCCTCACCTTAAATTGTTATAGCGTGTACCAAGAAGGTACCTTTATTCCTTGATAGACAAAAATACTAAAATTTTAACTTTTTTCAAGCTCTGGATTTTAGCCATTAGCCTAATAATTTTGAGTAACGTTAAAGGCTGAATGCAGTCTATTTTAATTATTTCAGTTACCTTTTTCATTGTAAGTCATCTGTCTTCCTGGTAAAATGTAAGTTAAATTGTCTCTTGTATTGTCTCTTATTTTGCCAGGTGTGGATTTTTGTTTCTTTGTTTTGTTGATTTTTAAAAGGAATTATTTTGAATGTAAGAAGCAAAGCAAATATGTTTCCTGGATTTGCTGCAATGGAGCTATCTTCTGGTTGATCATGTGATGTGGTAGTACCGGGAATAATTTTGGTTTGAAAAATAACCTTTTTAACAAACAGCTTTCTTAATTTGAGTATAAACTAGATCTGAATGTGTTTCTTAATTTAAGCAAGTGACACTGGCATTTTATCAGAGCTCAGTGTCCCCACACTTCCCAAATTTTATGGTGTCATGAACCTACATTGCTAAAACCCACCATAGTGAGTGATTGATGTTTCTTTCATCACAGAAGGGGTTACATTGAGGGTAAACCACAATGGCTATGATATATATTCAGTAAGTGAGGAAATGGCAGGAGAAACCACAAACATGTAGTCCAAGTGGCATATCCTCACCTTTTCCTCATAAAGTTTGGTATTGAAACCAACTGCCTTATCTTTCCTTTACCCTTGTGAAGTTGGAAATCCTGTAGGCAGCATTCTGCATGAAAGGCCTCTCCAAGGCTCTCCTGCTTGAACTAGAGTCTGTACAAACAAATGAGTATCTTTTTTTCCCCCTAGAAAGAGACGGAAGTCTGTCTTATTGTAAAAAATCCAACCAACTGAACAAACAAAACCCCCAGCCTTTGTTGTGACTAATATATTCTCTGAAAGTGAGACTGTGTGACAAGCAGAAGGAATCCCATAATTTTACTTCAGGACTTATTTGGCGATGCTAGAAACATAAAGTGGGACAAAGATCTCCCTAAACTGGATCTCCTTTACCACCCTCAAGCCAAGTAATTTGTGACTCTTGAGTCGGGTTTGCTCATCTGGGCTCGCACAGGTAACTTGTGATATGTTACAGTGTTGTTGTGGGGTTTGGTGGTTGAGTTGTGTGAGCATTATTTTCGGTTGGAAACCTTGTCCAGGCAGAAGCTGCCTTTACGTAAG
>VZTF01008251.1:3577384-3587384 GCA_013397755.1 Cnemophilus loriae | reverse complement strand
CTGCTGAAGTCACTTCTCTAGGAGCCCCAGGCACCCTGGGCCTACAGTCTTTGTCATCCTGATCTTTGGTGCTCTCAATAATGCAGCAAGCCTTTTCTCCACCAAAGCGTCACCTGTCTAGGTGAGTTGTGCCATCCCCTATCTGAAGTGACAGCCATCTTTGAGTACCAGCATCTTAACTGACTTCTCTTTCATCATCCATGTTAGAGAAATAACATTTTCGACAAGGTGTTGGGTTTTTCCCCCCCTTTTCTTTATTCTTTCCCCAGCCCCCCTTCGCCCCTTAGTTAGAGCACCTGATCAAAAAATTATTTCTGACAAAGATTTCCTGCTCCAAATTAAATGAGCTCAAGGAGACGGAACATTTTCACACAGAAAGAAAGGGAAACGTTGATGTTGGAAGTTAATGAATCTGGGAGGAGAGAGAACATTATTGAGACTGGATAATATGATCTAACAGCTTTCCTTCTTCTCATCCTCCCCGTAAAGAATGTATGGAAGTCAGTTATGTGGCATGATTCTAACATCTGTCCTACCCCATAATGGTAATTTGTATAAGTAATGGAAACAGGTTAAATACTTCCATTCTAATGTTGCCAGCAGGGATGAAAATGAACATTTCAATGAAATAATCTCGACAGAGCAGGGAGAGGAGGGGTGGATGGACTGATTCATCTCCAGCTCTCTTTGGTGATCCGAACACTAATGAGAACACTTGAATGTATAGTTTATCAGATAGAAGGGGAAGAGCAAGTAAATTTCTCAGATTAGAATCACTGTGAAAATATACCCACATGCGAGCTGCTTCGTTCTCCAATTGCCAGCGTTGGCTAATAATTTGCAGCATTCATTTTAAGGGGATAGAGGAGAGAAGAGAAAGAGGCGAAGAATCTTTTTGTTGGCTTTTAATGGGATGCCTTTAAGGGTTATCATTCAACCTGCTAGAAGCACGGAGGTTGTTCTTGTTACAGTACCTTATCTACTTTTCAGACCCGTTGCATTAGAATTAGAGGGCAGGCAGTTCTAGTATTTTGCCCCCCATTTTGCTGCAATTAGAAATGAAAGACACAAACCTCTGTAGTAAGTTTATCTGGTTGTCTCATAGTCTGTGCTGCTCCTCAGCCATTGTCATAACTAAGCCATTTTTTTCCACCATAGTGACATCGTAATACAGACACACACACATGCACACAGATTAGTAGCATCTGTGCCAGAATTTTGTATGAGCATTTGTATATACTAATACAGAAGATCAGTAAAACTTCCAGCAGGCATGTTAACCTCTCACAATGTGAGATTTTGGATTCTTTTGTAAAACTCTCATGACTCTGTGTTCTGGAAATGTGTCTGTAAATGGTTTGGTTTCTTCATCTGCCTCTTGTTTTTCTGTAATGAGGGAGATGTGTGGCTATAGATTGTCTTTTCTATCCATACTTTTTTTTTCCTAAGATATGAAATGTGTTCTTGTGTGCAGTGGAAATCACCCTCAGCCTGGAGTGCAGTGTGTGCAAGGTGACAGTGTGGGCTGTGAAAACTTCTGCAGCTGCTGTCTCCTGTTGGCTGGGTAAATATTAGAAGCTGTGGCAATACATCTGTTGAAGAATGATGAACACTCACATTGTGCCACTATTGTTTAGTCACAGAGTAGGCCCTGATTTAGTGAAGAATTTTAGACCTAAACCTATCCCTACTTGTCAAAGCTATGAAATACGAATTTTAGTGAAAATTATTTCAGTATTCAATTCCTTTGCTGAACTGTGACCTTCAATGCTTAGGTGTTTCTTCTTGAATAAATTTATTTATTTGGAGGATTTAAAATTGGGTCTTGAAGAGATTACTGCATTTAATTTTGTAGACTATTAAAACCAAATACAATTATTACTTTTGGTCCTTTTCAAAATAATTTATTCAATGTTGAATCCCTTTTTGAATAGAAAAGAATACCTCCGTAGAGATAGATTCCTTCAAAAGCACAATTCCAAGGTTGTGGAAAGGTTTTATGTGAGAATATTTGTATTTTTAACCACATCCTTACATTTCAGATCTCCGTCTGCTTTTTCAAACAATAGATGTGTATTTATAGTGTAAATATTCTCACTGAAGCAAACACAATGTACTGTGCTACTCACATGTACAATATATAGCATCTCATGTCCACTTAGATTAGAATGCACAGCTTTTAACACTGCTCAAAGATGACAGTATATCTGTGGGGAAGCATTGGCATCCAGAAGGCACATTTTATAGGCAAAAAAATAATAGCAAGACTTAATAGAAAGAAAAGAAATACAAAATGCTCCCCCTAATTTTCAGTTGTCTGGAATTTGAAGGTTTTTCCCCCTTTTACACCTTGCATTTGCCTCAGTCTATCCAGACACAAATGAGAAGGAAGAGAAAAGCTGATGCTATGTTCTGTAATTTCTTCTGTTTTGAATATAGTTATTGTTGAGGAGGATCATTGCTTATATCTGCTCTTGATATTTTTGTGTGGTTTTGGGACATGGATAAACCAGCAGTATCTTTGCAGATTCAGGAATGTCTGGAGAAGATTGCTGAGAGTTGCTCGGTCACAGAAAGATACGTTGTCTGAAATCTGTCTGTTGATCTACCTTTTATAATTTAGAATCTGAACATCTCGTGCTTTTATTTAAGGTAGAATATATTACTTCTCTCTGCAAGTAATTATAATAGGACCATTTTTGCTGTGTTTAAAATACTGAATTTCATTTATTTGTCAAATTTCTGTGAGAATTTTAGTAAAACGTACATGGTTTTAGACATTAACATTCTTCCTTTTGTTTGCTTCTGTGTTAGCTCTTACAGAAACCTTTTCAGTTAGAGAATTGCACTGACCTTGCAAAATACCATATGTTGAGTGTGCTGCTATTCATCTCATAAGCATTACTAGTCTTCAATGAACAGGTATTGTCTGTATCCTATGATAAGCAGAGGGGTTAAATAGACTATTTTTTGATTGCAGTGATAGAAATTAAACATTACAGATAAATTACTCTCTTTTTTGTCAAGAAGCATTATTTCTTTGTAACTTTAGATACATGTACAGACATGTGGGTGTGCACATCGTACAAATTCAGGGTTTTTTTAGAACTGGCTTCAATTCTGAAATCGTAGAAAATCATAGTTCTGGCCATTTGTACATTCTTAACCCTTATAGTGCACTATATGTAGTTTAGAGAGTGAGCTCAATCGTGTGGTAGTCTCAGTAAAACCGAAGAGTAGGAAAAGTAAGTAAAAGATGGATATTTCACCCTAACACTCAGTTTCTATGCTTTGGCAGTTTAACATGGACCTTACATGTAGTTTTAATGTTTCTTGTGTGGCTTAGCTCCTTTTTAAAGATACAGTGCAAAAGTATGGGAACAGAGAAAATGCCATCATAAGGGAATAAAAATAAAAGACACAGCAGTGGATCATGTAGAGTTTCTACTTAAGCAGATATATACATGGTTATATATAGCAATTATAAAAATACATATTTATGCAATTTAGAATTAAATAAAGAGATGTAAGCAAATAATTCACATGGATCCTTACAAAATGCTGTATCAACTATAGGAACATCCAGCATCTTACAACAGTTTTTTGCACCTAGTTATTAAAAATATTGGGATGTGAAAATTAGAGAAAAGTGGCATAGTTGCACTGACGTTAGTGAGAAGAAAGCTGTTCATAAAAGCTCAAATTGTGTGTCCTCTCAGTTTTTAGCTTGTGCTTGTTTCGGTTTTGTTTTTTTAAATAAAAATGCCAGATGGTGACTGCCCGTTGTTGTGCATTTTAGGTCTCAGAGGGATTTTTTTCTATTTAAAAGTGATTTCGAAATCAGAAACCATATTCTTCTTTAACTGTTCTTCACTTTCCTGAAACTTAAAATATATTGTCTTTTGCCATTAGGAATTACTGCAAACAGGTGTGTTGAATGAGAGCTAAGAGATCCTAGACTGTAGCAGTGGGAGTGAATTCTGCGTGCGTACCTGGAGTTCAGAACCGCGGCGGTCCTACCATGCTCAAATATCTGCAGAGAGTTTCAACAGCAGCATTGCTGCAAGACAGGGAGGCTGACTGCCTTCTGAATTCTCTTACTACTTCTGCATACTATTCTTCATTTTATGGATGAAATGCCTGTTGGAGAATATTTTCATCTGGTTTTACAGTGCTTTTCTGGCATCTTCCTGGCCTTTGACTCCAGGATTATTCCTGAATTTTATTTATTGTGCTTGGTCCTCACCTGTCCTTTTAAGCATATTAGAAAACACTTGAGGCTGATTTATCTGTAAGGAATTTGGCCCTGATTAGAACTTTTTTTAAAACTAAAAGGTCTAATTATTGCCTCTAAAAAATTGACACTTAGGGGACAGGTGAAAAATGCAATAGGCACCTTAAGGTTCAGTATAACCCCAGTACTAGATGGAGTATTTTCCTACTTCATCTTAAAAGATCAGGCTGAAGCAGTTAGGGGCTGCATTAAGACTGAATTGCAAAGGTAAATACATAATGCAGTACTGACCGTATTATTGTTATNAAAAAAAAAAAAAGGAGATGTTTCAAGGAGTATTCATATTACAATGAAAGAAGATTCTTTTTATTTTTCAGAAAAGACATTTCAGAATATATTAGCAACTGTGTACAAAAAGAAGCTCGACTTGTACTGATGCTCCCCCCAAGCTGAAGAAGACCTCAGCTTTGTTAACATGATAATACGTATTTTCTTCATACCACAGAGGAGCAAAAGTGCCTCTTTTCTGGCTTTCTTTCAGTATTGTACCGTGAAAGGACACAGGACACATTTCAGCAGCACTTGCTGCAGAGTTCACCTGACAAGGAGACACTTCTTTATTCAGTTACTGAAAATTGTTCATAATCCATATTTTCTACCTTGACATTCTTATAAATGATCTACATTCCATTAGCATTGTGATTTTTTTAAGCTTCTTTTACAAAACTTAAAAGGGAGGGAAATGTGTACAACTCTGTTTTCTGCTTTGTAATGAAAGTGTACATTTATCACTTAGGTACATGTAAGTCACTTCTGTGAATTGAGCCCTTGGAGTAAATGTGTTTTGATGTAATGGCCATCTGCTCATGAATATCACATTTGCTAGTTTAACAAATAGTTTGATATAGATAAACACATAGTTTGGTGAGATCATATAGTTTCACAGGTAGCAATGCAATAGCAAAGTTTTATATTTTCCATAAGCCAGTAATCAAGCTGCAGTGGAGATCTCAAGGTTTTTGTTTGTTGCTTTAAGAAATTAATCTCTAGCATTTACTTTTAGTTTCTGACTGCTTTTTTTCAAAATAGTAAATGCAGGACCCACATCAGATCGTAACAGGAGGCAAACTATATCCTACCCATTTCAGAAAGCAATCAGTCTTGTTTCTCTTTTCACCTTTCAAAAATGAAAGCTGTTCTGCTCTCAGATGGATGCAGTATAGCCAGACACCAGGAGACCCTGGGAACAGCTGACCTGACACTCTTGCCCTGTATGGCTTCATTAGAGTCAGGTATCAGTGACACAGAAATGGCCTCTGAAGCTGTAGCTAAAGCCAGTTTGCAAGAAAAGACAGAACTGACAAGATAGAGTTGGTCAAGTCAGTGATTCTGAGTGTCATGGTCTGAGGGATGCAGGTCAGCTGCAACGTGTTACACATACATATGTAGTGCAGTAAATATAGCTCAGTACGAGGCCATTTTTTAAGTTGATAAAAACTAGTTTAGTAGGCTCTTTGTTTGATTTTAGTTTTGATATTATGGTATTTACTGTGGTCCTGGCACATATTTTACTGCTGAAGTCAAAGTTTATTCTTCAGTATCACTGATATCAAACTGTAACCATGACAGAGTACGTGGATTTACAGAAGGAGTGTGTGAGTGATGGTGAGTTTGGGTTTTGGATGTATCTTCAAAATTTGTCTTCATGGTGACTGTTTTTAGTGCAGGAGAGCCATGTAAAATGTGCTTGTTCAATAACATTGTCTTGTTTCCCCCCATCTCCCCTCCTGTATTTTAGCATATGTTCCTGAGGAAGAATTGAAAGCAGCAGAAATAGATGAAGACAGCGTGGAAGATGATGGGCTGTCTCTGGACATCCAGGAGAATGAGTATTTGTGCAATGAAGAAGCGGAGATCAAAGAGGCTCAAAGCTACCAGAACTCCCCAGTCAGCACTGCAACTAATCAGGATGCAGGCTATGGTTCGCCGTTTAGTGAAAACAGCGATCAGCTGGCCCATTTCAAAAGCACTTCCTCTAAAGAAGAGAAAGAGGATCCTCAGTGCACAGACAATGTTTCCTATCCACAGGACAGCTTGGCACAAATAAAAGCTGTGTATGCAAATTTGCTTTCAGAGACTTGCTGGTCCAGTTTAGCTTTGGACTTAAAGAAATCCAATCCAACCACCAGCAACAACGGAATCAGCCAGAATGAAAACACCGCCAGTACTGACACCAACGCCAGTTCCCAGAGTACCTGTACTACCAGTACCAACACTAGTACCAGTACAACCACCAGTAGTACTAGTAACAGTAACAGTAACAGTGGTGGCTCAGGTTATGACTGGCACCAAGCTGCGTTAGCTAAAACTCTGCAGCAGACCTCATCGTACGGACTTCTCCCAGAGCCGAGCCTCTTCAGCACCGTACAGCTTTACCGGCAAAACAATAAACTCTATGGGTCTGTGTTCACCGGTGCCAGCAAGTTCCGATGCAAAGACTGCAGTGCAGCCTACGACACGCTGGTGGAGCTAACAGTGCACATGAATGAAACTGGACATTACCGTGATGACAACAGAGATAAAGAAGCTGATAAGACCAAGCGGTGGTCAAAGCCTAGGAAACGATCACTTATGGAAATGGAAGGCAAAGAGGATGCCCAGAAAGTGCTGAAGTGCATGTACTGTGGGCATTCATTTGAGTCTTTGCAAGACCTCAGCGTCCATATGATAAAAACAAAACATTACCAGAAAGTGCCTCTGAAGGAGCCAGTACCAGCCATCACCAAATTGGTCCCTTCGACCAAAAAGCGAGCACTTCAGGACTTGGCTTCGCCTTGTTCACCTGAGCCGACAGGGATCACGGCAGAAGCTTCACTGGGTGAGTCTGCAAAGGATCAGAAAACTGCCAACCCCTATGTGACTCCGAACAACCGCTATGGCTATCAAAATGGTGCTAGCTACACTTGGCAGTTTGAGGCACGCAAAGCCCAAATACTGAAATGCATGGAATGTGGCAGTTCCCATGATACTTTGCAGCAGCTCACTGCTCACATGATGGTCACCGGTCATTTCTTGAAGGTGACCAATTCTGCTTCCAAAAAAGGCAAACAGCTAGTGTTGGACCCAGTGGTGGAGGAGAAAATACAGTCTATACCTCTTCCACCCACCACCCACACAAGGCTACCAGCCTCCAACATTAAAAAGCAGCCTGATTCCCCAGCGGGCTCCACAAACTCGGAGGAAAAGAAAGACCTGGAGAAGGAAAAGCTGGTGGTCACTGAAACAGAGAAAAAGATTAAAGAAGAGAGTGAGGACTCCACAGAGAAATTTGAGCCAACGACTTTGTATCAATACCTCAGAGAGGAGGACCTAGATGATAGTCCTAAAGGCGGAATAGACATATTGAAATCCCTGGAGAACACAGTGACAACAGCCATCAGCAAAGCCCAGAACGGAGCCCCTTCCTGGGGAGGATATCCCAGTATTCATGCAGCTTACCAGCTCCCGGGAACAGTCAAACCCCTTCAGCCCGCGGTGCAGAGCGTTCAAATGCAGCCGTCCTACGCAAGCGGTGTGAAATCACTGTCGTCAGAACACAACGCACTCATCCATTCCCCAGGCAATCTCACACCCCCACCTCACAAGAGCAATGTATCTGCTATGGAGGAACTAGTGGAGAAAGTTACAGGTAAAATCAACGTGAAGAAGGAAGAGAAGCCTTTGGAGAAGGAGAAGAGTTCTCCAGTTAAACCCATGTCACCTGCTGCTAAAGAAAACAAGGACTTCCCAAAAGCAGAAGAAATAAATAACAAACAGCAGCCAAAGAAGAGCTCTGAGTCAGAAGTTCAGAAGGTCAAAAAGGATAGTCCAGCAGAAGCACATACGCCAAATGGTACAGAGCCACTTAAAACAAAGGTTGCAAATGGCTGTAACAATTTAGGAATTATCACAGATCATTCACCTGAGCCATCCTTCATTAATCCATTGAGCGCTTTACAGTCCATTATGAATACCCACTTAGGCAAAATTTCTAAGCCGGTAAGCCCCTCTCTGGACCCTTTGGCCATGCTGTACAAAATTAGTAACAGCATGTTGGACAAACCCATTTACCCAACCACTCCAGTCAAGCAGGCTGATGCTATTGACCGGTATTACTATGAGAACAGTGATCAACCTATTGATTTAACTAAGTCCAAAAACAAGCCTCTTGTTTCCAGTGTGGCTGACTCTGCCTCGTCCCCGCTGAGGGAGAGTGCCCTGCTGGATATTTCTGATATGGTGAAGAACCTCACGGGGCGTTTGACACCCAAGTCTTCAACTCCCTCTACCGTGTCAGAGAAGTCTGATGCTGATGGGAGCAGTTTTGAGGAAGCTCTGGATGAACTGTCACCAGTACACAAGAGGAAGGGCAGGCAGTCCAACTGGAACCCTCAGCATCTTCTGATCCTTCAAGCCCAGTTTGCTTCCAGCTTGAGGGAGACCCCAGAAGGCAAATACATCATGTCGGACCTAGGTCCACAAGAGCGGGTACACATCTCTAAGTTTACTGGTCTTTCCATGACCACAATTAGCCACTGGCTGGCCAATGTGAAGTATCAGTTAAGGAGGACAGGTGGAACTAAATTTTTAAAGAACTTGGACACAGGACATCCTGTTTTCTTTTGCAATGATTGTGCCTCTCAGTTCAGGACTGCTTCTACATACATAAGTCACTTAGAGACACACCTAGGGTTTAGTTTGAAGGATCTGTCAAAGTTGCCACTTAATCAGATTCAAGAACAGCAGAATGTTTCAAAAGTCCTCGCAAACAAGACTTTGGGCTCACTTGGAATTGCCGAGGAGGACTTAGGCTCCACATTCCAATGTAAGCTCTGTAACCGAACTTTTGCAAGCAAGCATGCAGTCAAACTGCACCTTAGTAAAACACATGGCAAGTCCCCAGAGGACCATCTGATCTATGTAACTGAGTTAGAAAAACAATAGCGTCCAGGTAAGCAGCCAGGTATGCAAGTGACCACAGGAACATTGCACTAAACTTCTTCATAGTACTGCACTAGGCCTGACCTGAGCCTCTGAAATCAGTCTTACTTTTGTTGCTGAACTGCCTATCTGGACCTTGGTTTTTCTTACACTTATTTTGTAGTTATATTTATATGCTCTTTGTCTGATCTGTGCATGGTTATTTTTTCGTTTCTGTTTTTATTTTTTGTGAGTCAAAGTCTGACCTTTATTTTCAACATCTGTCCTTGATGTTAAGCTATCTTTTGTAGAATATAGTGGGAGACACTATTGAGAGACATTAATTTAGCCGTAAAGAAAGACACAAAGAACAATGATAAAGAGACATCCTAAAATTACAAAGTTGCCATGACAATAAAGGTCACAGAACCTGGTAGTGTCAAGTTTTAACCCTCTGAGAACTGTAATAGCATTTCTGTGCCTTTCCCAGTGACTAAATAAGTAAATAAGGAAAAACGAAAAACAAAAGGCTTAAAGGCATTTCATTCAAATAAAAGCTGTGTCGGAAGCAGGACTTTTTTTTTTTAAGTGAATGAGCTTCCTTTTTTTTTTTTTTTAATGCAGAACTGGTTTGTGAAGATATTGTGCATGCAGTCCTTGGAAGAAGGAGAGCTGTGTAGTACTCAAGGGGTTAGGAAGCCACAACTGTATAAGTTAAATAATAATTAAAAAAAAAAGCAAACCAAGTTGCCACTATGCCCAAACCCTCTGGATGCTGAGAATTGCCACTTTTTGGCAAAAAAAAAA